>PVIH01017762.1:0-40744 GCA_004025045.1 Sigmodon hispidus | reverse complement strand
ATGATGGTGGTGGTGATGGTTATGATGGTGGTGGTGATGGTTATGATGGTGGTGGTGATGGTTATGATGGTGGTGGTGGTGTTAGTGTTGTTGTCGGTGGTTCTAGTACTGGTGCTAGTGTTAGTATAATGGAACTCAGAATTTCATGCATGCTAGGCAAATGCTCTGCTACTGAGCTACATCTCCAGACCTTTTTACTTGAAGATACAGTATCACTACATTGCCCAGGATGGCCTTTAACTCCTGATCCTCTTGCCCCAGAGTAGCTGTGGTTGTAGGCTTGTGCCAGCAAACTTAGCTCCAAAGAGGTTTGTTTCTCGGTGAATTAAATTCATCAGACAATTTTAATTCTACTTACTATTTATAAGCTTGGTAACTGATTAATATTAAAGATATTTATTCTTTTATCCAAGTGCCAAACAAAAAATTAGGCCATGACAGCTTGCCAAGTGAAAAAAGAGAGGGGCTCTGCACAAACCTTCATTGGCTAAGATCTGACTAAAGGTCCCAGTGGTGTTAAGTAACCTCAGAGATACTGCTTCTCTCATGATTCTCAATGTAGAGATGGAGACATTGAAGACTCATTGATTGCCAGGAACTTCAGTTACTAGATGGCTTATTAACCAAGGGAATACTATTTTTCTTCCTGTAGAGATATTCGACAGAGATTCAGATGCCCACAAAACCACATCACCTCTCTTTTCTCTCTGTAGTGTAGACTGGAAAGAAGGGAGGGAAAATATATCCACCAGGCTACATATAGGGCTGTTTGTGTTATGAACAGGGTCTTAAATAATCCCCCCAATGAGTTCATTGTCCACATTTGACAAAAGGAACAACTGAGGGTCAATGGAGTTAGGAAATAACCAAAACCACTGGGAAGCTGATTAGTTGATTGGCAGAATGTGTGGGTAGAAAGTGAGAGTCAGAGAACAGTGTCTGTTTCTCCCACCATGCTCCTTTACATGGTAGTGCCTGCTGGTTCAAAACTTCCCAAAGCATGCAAACATCCCCAAGCATTCCTCTGAAACCCCACTCAATCTTGCTATTCTCAGTCTCCTTCCCCGTATTCCATCCAACTTAGCCAGTATTGAGCCCCTTTGTTCTAGTGACCATTTGACCACATCTCTGGTTCAAACTGGCCCTCAGTTTGCTCTAACTCAGCTCTGTAATTTGATTTCTATTCGTTTACTTCTAGACCTGTACAGAAGTACATATGCCTGTACTATCCACTGATTGGTGTGTGGATTCAGGCCACGCTTCCTGCATGTGACATCTGACCTAGGTGTCACAGTGAACTCAGTTAAGCAAATGAGAGCTAGAAAAGCAAGACACGAGGCAGACTGATGATTTACACCTATAACCCCTAGTAATCAACAGGCTGAGACAGCGGATTTCTGAGACTTCAAAGTGAGTCTAGACTACATAGTGAGCTCTAGACCAGCTTAGAACACAAGAGATCCTTCTCAAAATCAACAACAAAAACCAACCAAAAAACAAAGAAAGCAACCAAGGAAGAATCCAGAAACAAGGCAGACAAGCAGTATAGACCCAGAGCTTTGGGAATGGTATTCAAGCATTCTACCAACTGAACTACATATTCAGCCCTAAAATCAATTATGTGGAGGTGTGATATGCACACATGTTCCTATTGGTGTGTGCATATAAGCCATTCCTGAAGCTCTGGGTTCATCCCTAATACTATACAAAACCCAGGACTGAAATACATGCCTATTATCTCAGCACTCAGGAAGTGGAGAAGGAAGGCTGAAGAAAATCTAAGATTATACAGGATAATTCACAACTTTCAGGTTAGTCTTAGATACATGAGACCACATCTCAAATTTTTTAAATAAAACTTGTTTTCATATTCTTGGTTAACTTGCTTTGTAGTGGGAGGAATTAATATCAGTGTGTTCAGTTGCCCAGAGAGACTTCTGAGGTTCTGCTGGAAATTTAAAGTAAGATAATGAAAAAGGTATTTAAACTCTTTCTCTCAAGGGAATCTCCGACACAGTCATACAAAGTCAGCTGTGTTGAGTATAATCTGTGAGGCCCACTGTCTAGCTACAAGGCCCTGATAAGACCTTGAAATATTTATACCCAGGGAATGAAGCCAGCCCAACTAGTCCTGGCTTTGATTCAGAATTTAATACCACATCTACTTTGTCTATTACTCTCATGAGCTGTGCTAAAGCCAAGGAAACTACAAAAGTTTCCTTTATTCTTCTGTCATAACAGGAGAGCCAGACCCAAGCCCTTCCTGTAGGGCTCCTCCTCACCCAGTCCTTATCCTCCATGGCCCCCATCTTACCCCTGGGCCTTCCAAGGGCACAATAGCCTAAACAGCAGTGCTCACACATGCCAACACAGCTACTACAGTCTCTTTTTTAATTAAAAACTCTTTTGAAACTTTATTTTTATTTTATATGTATAGGTGTTTTGTCTGCGTGCGTGCGTGCGTGCGTGCGTGCGTGCGTGCGTGCGTGTGTGTGTGTGTGTGTGTGTGTGTGTGTGTGTGTGTGTGTGTTGCCAGAGGCCAGAGGAGGGTGTAGGATCTCCTAGGGCTGGACCACCATGAGGAGGCTGGAACCAGCGCTCTTAACCACCAGGCTGTTTCTCCAGATCTCCACCTCCATTCTTGAGGAGGGAAGAGTGATTTGAGGTCATCTACAGAGAGACAAGAGGCCACATGAAGCCCATGTGCCTCCAAATGACAAGCAATTCCCAGAGAACCCTAATGGGCCAAAACTGGGAACTTACTCCTGAGTATACTTGTTACACTTTCTGGAGACAACTAGAAACTCTTGTGTGAGGGTTGGACAGAAGACATTGTGTGTGTGTGTGTGTGTGTGTGTGTGTGTGTGTGTGTGTGTGTGTGTGTGTGTGGGGTGGTAAAGTTGGAAGTGAGGATCATGACATAGTACATAGGAATATCTATGACTTCATCTATTTTTTTAAACTTTATTTATTTTTCATTATTTGCCTTGGTGTTTTGCCTGGAACTGGGAACTGGAACTACAGACAGTTGTGAACTGCCATGTGGGTGCTGGGAATTGAACCCTGGTCCTCTGGAAGAGCAGTCAGTGCTTTTATCCGATGAGCCATCTCTCCATCCCCGACTTCATCTATTTTTACAAGCCAGAGGTCTGAGGACATTTAGATTTATGAAAAACACCTAAGATGTTTGCAAGCTTTCTTAGCATTTTGAAGTTGACTTCATATAAAAGAAGAAAAGGGACCTTGTTTGAGTTTAATCTCACCTACAAAATGATCTCATGTGTAGAGGCTTGTGAGGTTTTTTAGTATGTATAGGTGTCTTGCTTGCTTGTATGGCTGTCCACCACATGTGTGTGTGTGTAGTGCCTGAGGAGGACAGAAGAGAATATTGGATCCCCTGGGACTGAAGCACAGACTGTGAAGCCACAGTCCGCTAGAGCAACCAGTGCTCCCATCTGCTAAGCTATCTCTAAGTGTTAGATTAGAGGCATGTCCCACCACTTCCCATTTTTGTGTCTTCTTCCTCTTCTTCTGGGTATTGAACCCTGGGTTTTGTATAAGCTAGGCAAGTATCTCACCGTGGAGCTATTCCCCAGCCTCAATTTTCTAGGGGATTTTGACTTGAAGACAAATATACTACTATAGAAATAAGATTGACATTTATACTGACTTGAAAGGGCAGTGACTTTTTTTTTTTTTTAATTACTAGGCTCAAATGGTTTTAAGGGTTAGGGGACCGGTAAATCTGTCAGATAACATTTTTTTTTTCTCCAGGAATAGAGGGAGACTAGAAAAAAAGGCAGTTTGGATTCTCAGTTGAATCTCTAGCTTAGATGTTAAGCCTCTTTGGCTGAGAATATGCTTTCTTGTTTCTGATTTTGGTATGGTGCCAAGGGCACTGTCAGCCCACAAGTAATCATTGCTAACTTGCTGGAAAGGGAGGCCCATTAAAGAAAATATTAAAAGCCTGTTCCAGGTTCATAAAATTTTCAAAGACAAAGAAATACGATACTTGTGTAACTCGTTTCACTCCGGCAGATAGAAATGCTAGGACCCACTGGATTTTAAGCAAAAACTTTCATTTTCCCATATTTGTCATGGATTTTTTTAAAAGACAGTGTGCTTGGAAAAACATATTACCATAACCTGAATAATGGTGCGAACAGAGGCAGAGAGTCCAGGCGATTTAGGCTGATGATACAGCAGAATCCAGTGATCTTACTGGGAATCCCTACCCTATGGGGTTATAGCTACAAGGCACTGCCTCACTTGTCTGTTCAAGCAACAACTCACATTTCTAAAGGCTGTGAACTAAACATTTGGGGAAAGCTACAGATCGCAAAAGGTTGTTAGACCAAACTTTCATCAAAATTTATGACAAAGGGGCTGGAGAGATGGCTCAGCGGTTAAGAGCACCGTCTGCTCTTCCAGAGGACCCGGGTTCGATTCCCAGCACCCACATGGCAGCTAACAACTGTCTGTAGTTCCAGTTCCAGGCAAACACCAAGGCAAATAAATAAATAAAGTTTTTTAAAAAAAAATTTATGACAAAATATCCTGAATAACATATAAGGATGAGTAAAAAGCTCACAATGAAAAATATTGCCTTAAACTAGATATTAAGGTAGATTCCTGTAATCCCCGTATACAGGAAGCAAAAACATCACATTGTGAACTACAAATATTAATGTATATAATTTGTATTTGCCAGCTGTACTTTACTGAAATTTAAAAGGATTTATTATTTGTGTGTGTCCAGCCCCCCTAGGGCATCTTTCTGTGGCTCTTTCATAGCATGACTTCCATTCCCTGCTCCGCCCCCATCTCTCTTTTCTTTTCCCCTTTCTGCCTCTCCTCTCTTCTCTTTTTTCTTTTTCTTTCTACTGGTGTTGGCCATGAAGCCCAGGGCTTTCCACATGCTAGGTAAGCATCATCAAGGCATACCCCTCCTGCAGAGAGATTTCTTAAAATACTCCAAGTCCATTTATTTTATTCAACATTAATTTAGTACTTTTTATACCACTTATCAACTGCTCTGGGACTCAAGGACAAAACTAACAAGACACCTGTCCTGTCTGTGGCTCGGACAGTCGATGGTGGAGATTGTTCAAGTTCAAGTGTTAAGGAAGGTGCAGGGGTGAAGGTACAGCTCTGTGGAGAACACATGATCTGCATACACAAGGCCCTGGGTTTGATATTTAATACCACAGAACAAAAACCAATCTAAAAAGAGGTATTGGTTCCATCAAAGATTTCTGTAGTCAAATAAGTTTTACCATAGGCTTTGTAGATTCTGAGGCTAATTTACTCAATATATACTTAAAATGCTAGAGATTAATAGAAAAAGACATTAAAATTCTGGGTTTTTTCCCAAGGGCCAAATCACCCTGTTGGTTAGAAATAGTATATATTAACAGTTCAGAATCTGAAATGATTCTGAAAACTGCAGGTTTGGCACAAGGTCATAGTCACACTATATTCCTCTCCAAAGATTTTTCAGAAAATCAGTACTCTTTTAAAAAAAAAATATTTAGAGGCTGGAGAGATGAGTCAGGAAAGAGCACTGGCTGTTCTTCCAAAGACCTGGGTTCAATTCCCAGCAACCACATGGCAGCTCATAGCTGTCTGTAACTCCAGTTTCAGGGGATCTGACACTTTCACATACATACATGCAGGCAAAACATGAATGCATAAGAAATAAAAATAAATTACTTTTGAAAAGAAAGAAAATAGAAAAATCCAGATAGGGTGATACATGATATAATCACAGTCCTTAGAAGCAGCAAGGCCAACCAGGCCCACAACACAAGATGAACCAGTCTATCAAAACTCAGCCAAATGGTTCATCATGTAAAAGTGCTTCCTGCTAGCCTGATAACCTGAGTTTAGTCCCTGGGACCTGAATCATGTATCTATTTAGTCTTAATCAATAAAAACCCAGAGTTAGATTTCAAGGGTGAAAGCTGAAAGATCAGAGAAACAGAGCAGCAACCACCAGAGAGACTTTTTATCTCTATCAATCTTCAGACTGAATGAGAGGGATTCTGTCTTTACCTGCCTTATATTCAACTCTCCACCTCCAAATGTGCTGGGATTAAAGACATGTGCCGCCATTGTCTGGCCTCTATGTTTTCCTAGTTGCTAACTCTGCCCTCTGATCTTCAGGGAAGCTTTTTGGCAGAACAAAATATCATACAACAGGCACCCACCTGGTGGAAGGAGAGACCTTCTTCCCCGTTATCGAGCCATACCTATGCATAAGGCAGTCTAGGAAAATATAGTCTTTTGAGGCTGGAGAGAAGGCTTGGAGGTTAAGAGCACTAACTGCTCTTCCCAAGGTCCTGAGTTCAATTCTCAGCAACCACATGGTGGCATCTATCTTGAGATCTGGTGCCCCCTTTTGCACACATAGTGTAGTGGAGGCAGAATGTTGTATATATAATAAATAAAAAAAATTTTTTTAAAAAAAGAAAATATAGTCTTTTGGCACAGCCATATCTGATGGGAATGGCAAAAGTCATAAAGTCAGCACAGATGCCTGACAAAGATCCAGCAAAGCTGAGCCACATGATGGCTGCTATGTCATCTCCACTTGTTACATACTTGGGAGACTTTTAATATTTGTACAATTTAGGTATCTTGAGTTAATGTATATTTTCTTATAAATCATTTATGCCTTTTCTCAGGAGTACTGAGGAGATATATTATTTGTGATCTAACAAATAAAGATTGAAGATCAGAGAACAAAGCCAGCCAGAGTTTGCCATAGAAATCAAGCAATGGTGGTACACGCCTTTAATCCTAGCACTTGGGTGACAGATGGCTATCAGTGAGTTCAAGGACACCCTGGACTACATGAGATTGATTAATCCAGTTTAAAAGAGAAACAGAGCCCAGCAGTGGTGGCATACACCTTTAATCCTAGGACTCGGATTCTATGTCCCTGTTCCCAGTACTTGGGAAGCACATACGCCTCTAATCCCATAACTAGCAAGGTTGAAACAGGAATTGATGTGGTTGGGCAGAGAAAGAAATGTAAGGCAGTAGGAGACAGGAGTTTACTTCCCCTCTTTCGGCTGAGGACTCAGAGCTTTTCAGTCTGAGGGTTCTTGGAGACAGGATCCCCTTGTGGCCTGAGGATTTAGTAGTGATGAGAAGATTCTCTAGTGGCTTGTTCCTCTGCTCCTCTGACCTTTCAGCTTTGCTGTGTTCTGGCTACATGTTTTTATTATAAGACCAATTAGGATTCCTGCAACAGAGTACTGCTTCTAGCTTCCCAAAGAAAGTCCTGAACATACTACCCCTCCCACTTTTAGGGGAGATATCCTTACCTACTTGAAGGTCTTCCTTATGCCTTGGAGGTTGAGACACACATAAATAAGCCAGAGGTCTCCTTATGAGGCTATGAGACATTCTTGAAACATCTGTCCCTGTAATTATGCGTGAACAAGATATTCAAAACAAAATAAACATAAAAAAGGTCAACAAGATCTGATGAGCTAGAGGAGCTGGCCACAGAGCAGATTACAAGGTAGATTTATATTGGTGGGCAAGGAATGATGTAGAAAGATGATAAAAGTATGGAATGTAGGACCTCCCTTTCCTAGAAAAGTTACCTCCTGCAGAGCCACTGTGGTGTCATACGACCAAGAACAACAGAATTCCAGGATTAGACATACAGACAACTTCTACAAAGATATAAAATACAAACATTATATTAAGCCAAGATTTGAATAATAACTGTGGCAGCTTTGGCCTGAGGACTTTTCCTGAGTATTCTGACCATTAAAAGTTAATAATACACTGCTTGAGACATGGCAATATGCCCAGACTGGCTTGAAAATTTTGTTTTGGCTTAATGTCCTTGTAGCCATAAAAGCTACAAGCCTGAGAACAGGCTGTGGTATGCTTCTAGATCCTTAAAAATTGGGTTACAGGAATAGTGAGTAAAAATGATAACTCTTTATCAATGATGTCAAAACTTGAGGGAAAATAGTAACTGTTTTGTCATAGTTTATTAGTGATAACTAAAAGATAAGCAAGAGGAAATGAAACACATGTCCAAAACCAAAAATGACATGGTCTATGTTGTAGAACAATATAAATGTATCCCTGCATACTAAATTCTGTATAAAGAAGCATTCTGGCTGCTAGTCAGTCAGGCTGCAAGATTCTCACCACCACCATGGCCTGGCTCACCTCCGTGTCCTCAGCCTACTCCCAACCCTGCCGACTCCATACATCCTCTGCTGAGACCTGTCCACAGCCTGGGATGGCCCAGGCACGTTTGTTATTTGTTTATTTACTTTTTGAGACAGTCTCACATTGTATCCTTGTCAGGCCTGGAACTTACTATGTAGACCAACCTGGTTTCAAACTCCTAAGATCCTCCTGCCTCAGCCTCCTGAGTCCTGGGATCACAGATATGAGCCATCATATCTGGTTTCAGGAATGCAGTATTTACCCTAAGTGGTCATGTAACCAAACTATTAAAAACAAAACCTAAGGTGGCTAGGCATGACGTTATATAGTTGTAATTGTAGCACTTGGAAATTGGAGGCAGGAAGAAAACAACTTTGGAGTCTCTGTCTTAGTCACCATTCTATTGCTGTGAAGAGACACTATGACTACCCTTACAAAAGAAAGCATTTAATTAGTTGTTGGTGTCTTGCCCCACTCCCAGATAGGGTTTCTCTCTGTAACACTTCCAGCTCTCCTAGAACTCACTTTGTAGATCAGGTTGGCCAGGAACTCAGAAATTAACCTGCCTCTGCATCCTAAGTGCTGGGATTAAAGTTGTACACCACCACGTAATTAGGGGTTGTTTATAGTTTCAGGGGCTTAGTCCATTATCATCATGGTGGGGAGCATGATAGTATACAGGCGTGCACTGGAAGAGTACATGAGGGCTATATCCTGATCCTCAAGCAGAGAGAATGGGCCTGATGTGGGCTTTTAAAACCTCAGACTTTCTCCAACAAGGCCACACCTCCTAATCCTTTTCAAATAGTTCCACTCTCTGGTGGACTGAACATTCAAATATATGAGCTTATAGGTACCATTTTTATTCAAATAACTACATAAATAAAACTCAATTATCAATATTTGAAATGTTGAAAATAAAATTAAGTCACTTCTATTTCTGCTATCAATAGAGTCAAATTTATCCCTGCTCCTAGTTTTCACCATGTGTTGTGTCATTCAGTAAACAGTTCCTGGCAGGTCACCTGGCTGAGTTATGAGAAAGATCTACAGAGATGAAACTGCCAGTCTTCATGATGATTATCTTACATAACATTCATTTTTGGTACAAAATGACATGCCATCTTCCACTGCCAAAAGTCATTAAGAGCAGAGTTGGAACCTTTCCACATTTCTCACTCTTATAGTAGTCCCCTTAGGGAATTTCACTCTAGTACAGTACTGTTCTGATGACCTCCATGGAGTACTAGCCCAGTCCTCAGGCTTTTTCACGTATAGAATTCACCTAAGATTAAAACATGAAATCTGTAACTCTATGTAGGAAGTAAGTGGCCTAAACATAGATGGATAATACGACTTTGACTTTCTTAAAGAAACTTACACAAGGTCCGGGGTTGTAGCTCAGTTGGTAAGTGCTAGCCTGGTGTCTACAGGCCCTGTGATTCAAACCCCACTGTGGTGATATATTGTGTAGGCTCTCAAGAAATAAAAGTTATCTGAAGATCAGAGAACAGAGCCAGACACAGAGTTAGCAATAGAGGTAAGGCAATGGTGACACACACCATCAATTGTAGCACTTGGGAGGCAGAGGCAGATATCTGTCTGGATTTCTGAGTTCAAGGCCAAACAGAGCCAGGTGGTGGCACGCTCCTTTAATCTCAGCACTAGAAAGAAAGTGATATGGTTGGGCAGGGAAAGAAATAAAAGTCAGGAGGAGACAGAATTTGATCCTTCCATTTCATCTTTCAGTTTCTTTCCTCTGTTCAATCCGAGGATTTGTGGAGATAGGCTCTTCCTCTTCCAGCAGGAGGAGTAGAGTAGATGAGAAGTGGCTGTGGCTTGTTTTGTGTCTCTATGATCTTTCAGCTTTTCTCCAATATCTGACTCCAGATTTTTATTACAAGATCAATTAGAATTTGTACAACATCCCAGCATCCCCAAAAACTGGCATTGTGGCACATGCCTACAATCCCAGTACTTGAGAAGAATAGAAAAATCAGAAGTTCAAGACCAGACGGGGCTACATGAGACCCTGTTTTAGAAATTAAACAAGCAAATAAGATAAGGAGACGAAAGAAGCAGCAGATGGTAGCAATTTTGGGTTCTAATCCCTAGAAAAGATAAAGGAGGTACCCCTAGAGAACGCAGCAGTCAAGGTGAGTACTGGACCTATCTCTATTAAGGTCTCTGAAGTTCTGGGACCTGAGACCAGGAACTGGGGTGAAATAGACAGAAAGTGACAGCTTTTATCTTCAGTCAGCCCCTAATCCTTACCCTATTAACTATGAACAGGAATCCTGTCAGCAGTGGCAACTTCAACCCAAGAGAATGATGGAATTCTCCCACTGGTTTACATACACAAGGGAAAGGTGTGTGCAAGAACCCAGTGCAGCTTGTGGTAGTAGTACATGCTCCGTGAGAACCCCACTGTTCACATTGCGTGACTAAATAAACTACGATTTTTACCCAATAGAACAATACCCAGAGACAAAAAGAAATGAGCCATCAAGCCATGAAAAGACATGTAAGTGTGTATCGTTAAGTGAAGGAGTGTGAAATGGCTGCTTGGTGTATGATTCCAATTATATGATATTTTAGACAGACAAAACCAGAGGAATGGCTGAGTAGTTAAGATTTTTGCTGCTCTTCCAGAGCACCCAAGTTCAGTTCCCAGCATCCACATTGGGTAGCTCATAATGCCCTGTACATACAACTCTAGGGAATCTGACACCCACTTATGGCCTCATCTCACACATGAACACACATACAATATACATATAAATAAAAATAAAAAGACAAGCTTCTTTTTCCTCAGGTAAACGCTAAATGGTGGGTGATGCCCGAACAGCAGGAGGGCCTGGAGGGCCCCGGGGCCCAGGTTTAGGAGGCCGAGGCTTCCCTGGAGCATTTGGCAGCGGTTTTAGGGGCTGCAGTTGTGGTCGAGGCAGTGGCTATGGTCGAGGCCACAGGGCTCATAGAGGTAAAGCCAAAGACAAGGAGTGGGTCCCTGTCACCAAGCTGGGCCGCTTGGTTAAGGATATGCAGATCAAGTCTCTGGAGGAGATCTACCTGTTCTCCCTTCCCATTAAGGAGTCAGAGATCATTGATTTCTTCCTGGGTGCATCCCTAAAGGATGAAGTTCTAAAGATCATGCCAGTGCAGAAGCAGACTCAGTCTGGCCAGAGGACCAGGTTTAAGGCTTTTGTCGATATTGGGGACTACAATGGTCATGTTGGGCTTGGTGTTAAGTGCTCCAAGGAGGTAGCCACTGCCATCCAAGGGGCCATCATCTTGGCCAAACTTTCCATTGTCTCTGTTCGAACAGGCTACTGGGGGGACAAGATCGGCAAGCCCCACATTGTTCTGTGTAAAGTGACAGGTGGTGGCTCTGTGTTGGTCCTTCTTATCCCCGACCCCAGAGGCACTGGCATCATCTCTGCTCCTGTGCCCAAGAAGCTATTGATGATGGCAGATATTGATGTGACTGCTACACATCAGCCAGGGGCTGCACTGCCACCCTGGGCAACTTTGCCAAGGCCACCTTTGATGTCATCTCTAAGACCCACAGCTACCTGACCCCTGACCTCTGGAAAGAGACTGTGTTTACCAAGTCTCCTTCTCAGGAATTCACTGACCATCTTGTGAAAGCCCACACCAGAGTCTCTGTTCAGAGGACCCAGGCTCCAGCTGTGGCCACCACATAAGGGTTTTATACGAAAAATAAAAGTGAATTGAGCCTGTTAAAAAAAATAAAAAAATTAAAAAGACAAAACTATAAAGACAGTCTGGTCTTTAGTGAACCATGCCTTTAATCCCAGCACTTGGGAGGCAGAGGCCCGTAGATTTCTGTGAGTTCAAAGCCAATCTGGTCTACAGAACAAGTTCCAGGACAGCTAGGATAACACAGAGAAACCTTGTCTCAAAAATAAAAACAACGAAACAAATAAACAAAAAACTATAAAGACAGGAAAACCTGAGTTGCTTCTAGGAGTTAAGGTGGGAACAGAACAGAGACAATGCACAGAAGATATCTGACCAGGTGGAGCCAGTGTGTGCTGTTGCTATTGTGGGCATGCTCCATGGGCCTGTACAACTGTTGAACTTGAAAAGTGAGACTTAAGCTAGCCAAACTAAAATACAATTATTTAGGAGGTAGGAGAATTCCAAGAGAAAAGCAGACCATGGCAGTGAAATATATCATATTAAAAAATATATGAAACTTTCTCACTGTAGGAGGTAGTAGGAGAAGGCACTGACCTTAAGTAGCTTTGGAAATGTGTAGAATCCAAAGCTGAAAGGCAAAAGCAATTGCTTATGAGTGGATAGAGGCTGTGCTGGACCGGGCTGGAGTCAACAGAGAAGCCAGAAGCTCAGTTTAAAAAATGCCTCCAGCCAGATGGTATATGCCTTTACTCCCAGCACTTATGAGGCAGAGGCAGGCGGCTCTCTATGAGTTTGAGGCCAGCCTGGTCTACAAAGTGAGTTCTAGGACAGCTAGGGCTACACAAAGAAACCTTGTCTTGAAAAATCTAAATAGGGGCTGGAGAGATGGCTCAGAGGTTAAGAGCACTGACTGTTCTTCCAGAGGTCCTGAGTTCAATTCCCAGCAAAACCACATGGTGGCTCACAACCATCTATGATGAGGTCTGGCGCCCTCTTCTGTAAAACTGTATGCATAATAAATAAATAAATCAAAAAAAAATTAAAAAAAAAAGAAAAATCTAAATAAAAAATAGAAAAACATTGGGTTGAAGCTAAAAAAATCTGAGTATTAATACGTTAACTATAGGCTTTAGTTAGTAATGTATCAATATTGGCTCAACTTTTGTAACAAATATACCTTATTAGTGAAAGATGACAATAAAATCAGAACCTGAGTTCATAGTTTGTAGAAATTCTGTAATTTTCTCAGTTTTCCTGTGAATAAAAATCTGTCCTATAAAATAAAATCTTTAAAACATTTAACACATTATTATTTATATGTGTTATATATGAACACATATCATATAGATATGAAGCCTAAAGAAGCTTACTAACTTTTTAAGTTAGTAAAAATGTTATTGTCAGTGTAACCTAAATATAATGATGATCTTTATTGTATTTCTTTTTTTACAAAATGGGAGGCGAGTAGAGAGATGGCTCAAAATTAAGAAAATTGGTAGATTTTCCGAGGACCCGGGTTTGGTTCTCAGTATCCTCTCCAGCTTCAGAGGATCTGATGCCCTCTCTTGACCTCCACATGCACCAGGCAAAAACATGGTTCATGGTCATGTTCTTGGGCAAGACCCTTGTATCTACATAAAACAAAATAAATCAATCTCTTTTTTAAAGATCTACTTTATTTTCACTACAAAATAAACACAGTTTAGCACAGTGAACTCTTGGGAAGCCAGTGCTACGACTAACCTTCCAAGCCATCTCGCCACCCATATTGTAATTTATTTTAAATTTCTATTGAAAACAGATTTTGTTCATACAATATATCCTGATCATGGTTTCCCCCCTCCCAACTCCTTCCAGATCCTTCCCCCTCCCCTACCTACCCTTTCTCCTGCTCTATCTTATAGTAAACAGACAACCCTGGCCGTCCTGGAACTCATAGCTCCAGGTTGGGGTAAAACTTTCAGAGACTTTCCTCTTCAGCTTTTCAAGTGCTAGGATTACAAAAGTGAACCATCACATCAAACCCTTGGTGTAATCTGTTCTAATTGATTAGACAGACATTTACATGATACTTACTTACGTGATAGATACCATTTTGCTGTTGTTTTTGAGACTGGATTTCTCTGTCTAGCCCTGGATGACCACACTGGCCTCAGACTCAGAGATCCACCTGCCTCTACCTCAGAAGTACTGGACTAAAGGCGTGTGCCGCCGAATTCAGCTGAGAAGCATACGTGTTATTGTAAGTGTCCTATACATATCAACTCACTCAATTCTGTTATTCCTTTGTTTTTCTTGTGCTGGAAATGGCATCGTGGCCTGGTACATGCAAGAACTGGACCACTAAGGTCATAGTCCCAGCCAGGTTGTTGCCTTTTTTGTGGACAGAGATCTAAGACCTGGGCCAGTTACACAACACTTGAACAGGTTCAAACAGCCAGTACGTGTTTGTATCAAGGAAGTCTGACTCTAGAGATTATGTGATTAACTTGGATTTTATAGTTTCCCTTACTAAAAGAAAACTTTGGAAAATGATTTTAAGTGAAAGTCTAGCCCACTGTTATTGACACAGAACAAAATAAAACAACAAAACTCCCCAAACCACAAGCTGATAGAATTATTACTAGCCACTAGAGGGCAGCAAAACCATTAAGATAAAAAATTTTAAAAACAGTCAATATTTATGTGTCTATTTTTATTTATTTACATGTTGCTTTTTGATACAATGCTTTATGCAGCCTAAGCTGGCCTTCATCTTTTTATGTAGTTAATGTTGGAATTATGCATTTGAACCTTATGCCTGATTTTAAGCTTTAGGATATAAAGAAATGTAAGTTAAAAGGTAGACATTACAATCAAACTTATAGTCATATTAGATATGCTCTCAAGGTTAAACAGAGATATATTTTAGATGGATATGTCTTCTTCAGACACTTCAGAGATCTATAGAATATGGCATTTAAGGTATTTTAATAACATTGGTCCTTTTTATTTTTATGACAATGAGATATGTTTGTTCCTGGCAGCACCAGTCTACTTCAGAGAAGATGATGGGCACTGAAGAAATTCCATATGGAGTTGACTTTCTTTGTGGCACAAGTTAGCCACTGGGCAAGAAAGTGCCCTTGTCTTGACTGCTGACAGTATGATGGTTGAAATGAGCAAACAGGACACACAAAAATAACTGCTGAACTTTTGCAGGACAAGGTAGGAAGGTCTTTAAGAACATCTTGCTTCAAAGAGAAGTCTGTCAGATATGCTAGGCCTGTAGACCAAAGATGGATGTTCACACACTGCAGAGGAACCTTGGATGACTGTCCAGGCAGCCAGCTGTTTCATTTTTTACAATTTTTGGAAGTTACTTGCTTGCATGTCCTATTTACTCAGTTAATATTATTTCCTTCTTGGGTCTTTGAGGTAGTTGAAATGAGATAGTCTGAGTTTTCTTTCTTAATGAAGTAGTTTATTTAATGTGCATTGGTGCATTGCCTGTATATGTTCCCTGTGAGGGTGTTGGTTCCCCTGGAACTTGAGTTACAGATAGTAGTGTGCTGACCGGGTGCTGGAATCGAACCCGGGTCCTCTGGAGGAGCAGACAGTGCTCTTAACCACTGAGCCATCCCTCCAGCCCCCGTTATAGTTTTCTAGTGACAGTTTTAGAAAAGAAACTCACTTAGAGGTTAATGTGTATAAGTGTGAGAGACATCAAAAGATAGTTGTTAGTTAGTAATACAAGTTAGAAAGTGAATTAGATATAATTTTTTGACTCACCAAAATAGAATTAAAAAAGGAATATTTTCTTTGAATTTGTCAATTGTTAATGGACTGGGCATTATTCATGTAATTGTATATATTGTATATAATTATTGTACTTATTATATATAGTTTTTCTTATGCTATTATAGCATTTTTATTTTTGACACAGAAGGAAATATGTAGTGATATATTGTATATTTAATGAAATCAGCCTGGAATATCAGAGAACAGAATCACCTACAGTCAAGCCATGAAGGTCAGAGAATGGTGACCCACACCTTTAATCCCATCACTCAGGAGACAGAGATCTTCCTGAATCTCTGTGAGTTCAAGGCCTAACAGCCAAGCAGTAGTAGCTCACACCTTTAATCCTAATTCTAGAATTATGATGCAGAGCTGGACTGGAAGTGAAGCACTGAGCAGGGAAGATATATAAGGCAGGAGAAAGCAGAAATTCAAGCAAAATCCTGATAAGCTCTTTGAGATGGTGCACCCTTATAATTGCAGCATTCAGGAGGTAGATGTAGGAGAGTTTGAAATCCAAGTTTATCCTCAGCTACATACTGAGTTCAAGGCCAGCCAATATTGCTCAAGACCCTGATTCAGCAAGTTCAATATCTCAGTTCTATCGAATAGTGGTCTTTGAAAGAACTCCTGGCCTTGTTCGCGCACCTCGCTCGGGTTTTTTCCACCAACCATGTCTGACAAACCCGATATGGCTGAAATCGAGAAATTCGATAAATCGAAATTGAAGAAAACAGAAACACAAGAGAAAAATCCTCTGCCTTGAAAAGAAACGATTGAACAGGAGAAGCAAGCTGGCGAATCGTGAAGAGGCGAGTGCCGCCAATGTGTACTGTACATTCCACAAGCATTGCCTTCTTATTTTACTTCTTTTAGCTGTTTAACTTTGTAAGATGCAAAGAGGTTGGATCAAGTTTAAATGACTGTGCTGCCCCTTTCACATCAAAGAATCAGAACTACTGACCAGGAAGGCCTCCCCTGCCTCTCCCACCCATCTGTCGGTCTGGCTGGCAGGGAGGGAAAAGAACATGCATGCTGGTGAGGGGAAAAGCTGGGTGGGAGGTGGGGAAATATGGTCCAAGGTGTCCTGCACGGAGTAAAATGCAGTTTAATCAGAGTGCCATTGTTTTGTTCAAATGATTTTAATTATTGGAATGCACAATTTTTTAATGTGCAAATAAAGTTTTAAAACCTGAAAGAAAGAAAGAAAGAAAGAACTCCTGGCAGCTACAACACAATCTCCCATTGCAGCTGATAGGGTTGGTATTGTGAGAGCCAAAGTTACCTTTTAAGTTTTAATTACTATGCCTAAGAGATCCAGGAAACAAAAATGACTCTAACCTGTAAGCCCCCTATGCAAGGACAGGTACTCCTGTTCTGCTGGAGGCTGTTTATATAAGATAACAAGTCCTGTGTTTCTAGTCCCTTGAACAAGTGTGTTTGACCCAGCTGTACCGATGTGCTTGATCACATGTAGGCAGGAAGGTACACAGGCAGAAGTATGTCAGGCCATATTCTTGACCTTGATTTCCATGTAGGCAGGAAGTACATCAGGATATATGCTTGACCCTGACTGGACTTGGTGGGAGATGCATAGCCTTATGAATTTGCCTGTATGAGTCTCTGCCACAAGTGACTCATTGCCATTTTCTGGGAACCCAGAAATGAATCTGTCCATAGTCCATCATCCTGGTCAGTATTTCATTAAAGCTTGCTCCAAATTTGGCTCAAAATTGTGGTAGTGGTCTTATTCTTTTTTAATATTTATTTTTTATTTTATGTGAATTGGTGTTTTGCCTGCATGTATAACTGTGTAAGGGGATCAGATCCTGAAATTACAGTCAGTTGTTAGCTGCCATGTGGATGCTGGGAATCGAACTCAGGTCCTCTGGAAGAACAGTCAGTGCTCTAAACCGATGAGCCATCTCTCTCCAGCCCAGTGGTCTTATTCTTAATGGGTGGATTAACAGTGATAGACCCCAGACTCAGGGTACTATCCTCGGGAAGGGGGGCCCCAAGAACCCAGACTCCAGTCCAGTTGATGCAAATAGCAAGAGGATTGATTTCTTCTGTACAGGTGGGCTACCTTCCTGCCTCGGGAGCAAGAGAGTAGCCCCAATTAACAATCTCATATCTCTTTTAAAGGCTAAGACCATAAAATCATCATAGCAACTAGGGCAATATATGATTGGTCATTTTAAAGATCATACTATATTTGTAAGTTTGCCTTAAGGTCAGCTGGTTAGGGGGTTTTACAACCAGGTGTTGGTCACAGCTATTCTGCTTGGAACTTCTGGTATTTTTACCACAGATTCAACCATCGTGTCCTAATGGTCACCTGAGTTGATTACGGTCATTTAGTTTGCTTTCTCACAGGGAGTGCTCTGCTGAGTATTTGAACTGAATGCTTGAGTGGGCCTTTATATTTAGGGTCTTTCTTGTTTTCTCATAGGGGGCGCTCTGCTGAATATTTGAACTGAATGCCTGGGTCAGGCCCTAGAACCCAGGGTCCTTCAAACAGTATTTATCTTTTTTGTCATATCCTGAGGACTTTGGGATAGTTTGTAATGCCATTTATTGTTACTGGTTAACCTGGACACCAAATACAGGTCAAGTTCTATCCTGGTGCCCAAAAATTCAAATACAAGTGTGTTAGGGACCAATTGCGAACTGAAGCATTTATTTCCCTCCAAAGTGAATTCAAAGAAAACCCTCATTGCTGCCATCTGGGAGGGGTTTATGAGCTGTACATTAAGTGCTCTGGGGCAATTAAGCATTTAAATTAGATCCATGTGCTATTTTAACAGCTGGTAGATAGTGTCATTTGCAAGTTACAAACTCCCTGCTAAGCAGAATCTGCATAGAAACTGAAGAAAATAGACTGAGTGGAGAGCAGAAGTGAATTAGGTAATTTAGAGCAAATATTCAGATTACATTTATAGCTGGTGCATCTTTAAAAGGAGGAGTTCAAAACCAGCCTAGCCCACACAAGGCTTTGTCACAAAACAAAAACCCAAACAAGGATTGGAATGAAAATCCAGAGATTTATATTTATATACACGATGTTGTCAGGGACCAAGACCCTGGCTTGAGCCTCTAGGCCTCTAGCTAAAGGCTCCCGTGGGAACTTGCTGAGAAACCAACCACTGAGCCAGCACAATGTTCTCCCAAGAATAGACATTCTCCCAAGTAAAATAGATGTTCTCCCAGGTAGAATAGATGTTTTTCCCAAAGTAAAATAGATGTTCTGGTTTGTGTCACAGTAGCAGGGAAGTAACTCTAAAGAACAGAATAACAGGAACATTCTGTGGCTAGGTTACGTAGCAGTCCTCCCTTAAAGGTAGTTCTAAAGAATAGAATAGCAAGAATATTCTATGGTTAGGTTACCTAGCAACTCTCCCCTGAAGCAAGACCAGTCACCCTTTTACCCTGCCAATATCCTGCTCCCCTGGCCAGCTTCCTGCAGGTGTTTGAAGATTGCCCCCTCCCCATATTCTACTATATAAGCATGTTTAGAATCGCAATAAATCGCAGCTCGATCAGAATCCCGTTTGACCTGCTGCCTTCCTTTGCGTCTCCCTTCCCTTCATTCTCTCTCATAGGTGGTCTCCCGTGTTGACGCCCCGCGGGCCGGGGCACGATGTCTTTCTTTAACTAAGAATTTCTGTTGCTGCGAATAAACACCAGGACCACAGCAACTCTTACAAAGAAAAATATTTAATGGGGTGGCTTACAGTTCCGGTGGTCAGTCTATTATCATCGTAGTGGGCATGATGGCAGCCTAGAATTCTGTGTGTAGACCAGGCTAGTCTTGAACTCCTGGAGCCCTGCCCATTTCTGTCTCCCAGTGCTGGGACTGATGGTATAAACCACCAAACCTGGCTTCCAGCACTAATTTTGTTGTTTGTTATGTGACTGTATAATCTCAGGGATTTTCATGTCCTTCATTTTTCTAAATGAAAATGGTACATATTTGTTATGCGAAACACACAGCAGAAGCAGAAAGCAAAAAACCAAAAATAAAAGCAAACCATAGTTCTTCTCTGAAAGGGAATAATAAATAATTTATAATTTATCCTGGGCATAGTGGCAATGTCTTTAATCTCAGCACTTTGGAGGCACAGGCAGTTAGGTCTCTGAGTCTCTATGGTCTATATAGTCATACTCTGTTTAGAAAGTCAAGAACTAGAGAAGCAGAGAGACCTTTTATACTAACAGAACAAAGCAGATCATAAATGAAGACACTTCAGATACACTGGTGGAAGTATCAGGTAAGCAGGTTGCAGCACAGAGGGGAAATCCCTGCTGGAGCCTCAGATGCTATCTGATGACCTTCTTAGCTTTTGGGTCTGTTTGTATGTTCCAGAGTGCTAGATAAAAACAGTTAGACAATAAGGCTGTTCAGGAGGCTAAAATAGCACAAGGTAATTTGTCTCTGGACTTGTTACATTCCAACTCTGAACAGTCATTGCTTTTTCATGAGAATAGGCATAGCTTTTTCCTGAAAACTTGAGTTCACATATCCATAAATGCCAGTTGTTATTAGGTTAGCATTTGCTTTAGTCTGCTGGGACTTTCCCCACAGACACCAATACCCAGGGTGACTTAAGCAACAGAAACTTCTTAGTCTTGAAATCTGAGACTGAGATATTACCAGCAAATTTCATTCTCATGGATGTTTGTCTTCTTTGTCAGTCTGCAAGTGGCCTCTCCTGTGTGTCTGTGTCTTAACCCTGTGCTTTTTAGAAAGACACTCGGGCCAGTGAGATGGCTCCATGGGTAAGGGCATGTGTCAGCAAGCCCAAGGCCTATGTCTCATATAGTGATGGTAAAGAACCAACTCCTAAAAGTTGTTCTCTGAACCTCCCCCCTCCAAAAAATATATGTAATGTAAGAAAAGACAGCTTAGAGCTGAAGAGATTGCTCAGTGGTTAAGAGCACTGACTTGCTTCTTCCAAAGGAACTGAGTTCAATTCCCAGCACCCACATGGCAGCTCACACTGTCTGTAATTCCAACTCCAGGGGACTAGACACCCATGGCAAAAACACCAGTGCACATTAAAAAAAAAAAAAAGGAAAAGACAGCTTATATTGGATTGGAGCCTAGTCATATGACTTTATTTTACCTTAATTAAGCCTTTTCAAGCTTACTTTCCAAATAAAGGGGGTCTGAGAAAGAAGAATAAAGAATTCAACATATGGATTTTGAGTAATATGCAGCTTTAATGGTTATGATGGCCACATAAAGCACAGATTTCAGCTGGCAGACAACTCTGTGTAGTAGTGACTCATGCTTTTAATCCCAGCACTCAGGAAGCAGAGGCAGGGGGATCTATGAGTTCAAGGCCAGCCTGGTCTACAGAGTGAGTTCCAGGGCAGCAACCAGGAGTGCACAGACTATAAAAAAGTTAAATAAATAAATAATAAAACTAAACCAAAGGAAAACACAGCTGTCATCTCAAAGAAAATATGAAATAGTCTATTCCTGAGCCAAATATGAGTGACTATGGTCAAAGAAAGATGGATTCAGATTGTCTCAAGTAACATGGTCCAACGCGGTGGTGGCATGAGTTTGTATAGTTACATAACAAAAGGAAGTCATAATTCAATGCATTTTTCAAATACTCTGGAAGGCATATCAGGTAGGCAGGTCAAAGTAATAATCTCTATTATAGGACCAAGATACTATCTGTATCTGGAATTTTTAGTGTTTGGATTTGTGAAAGCTAAGATCTGTTACATTTAATACATTCCAGAAGGTTTTGCATGATAATCACAAAGATATGAGGTTAGACAGATGAGGGCAATGAAGAGGGGTAAAGATAATGTGGCTCTGAATCTGCTGTGTCCTAGTTCTCCACAATCATAAATCATAAATCATAAAGCTCTAATCAATCAATTGGTTTTGTAAAATCTTTATCAAATGTGTGGTGATATGTTATATATTTAATAAAACCAGTCTGGAATATCAGAGAAGAAATCTACCCACAGTCAATCCAGGAGGATCAGAGAGTGGTAACTCTCACATTTAATTCCAGTGATTAAATGGGGGTGGGGGGGAAGCACACAGACTGGGAGTGGTGACCTATGCCTTTAATCCCAGCAGATCTCAGTTTGAGGCCAGTTTGGTTTACAGAGGGAGTTCCAGGCTCCCAGGCAGGCAGTGGTGGTGCCTTGCCTTTAATCCCGTAACTCCAAGAGACAGAGATCTTTCTGTGTTTCTGTGAGTTCAAGACTGACTACCAAATAGTAGGAGCTCAGGCCTTTAATCTTAACCTGGAAATGATACAACTGGGCAAAGAAGGTATTTAAGGCAGGCATAGGAAGACAGATTATGCAGTAGAACCGATAAGAAGCGAAGCTGAGGAAGCTGGAAGGCAGCTGGGTGAGATTTGACTATGGTGTTTCCTCTTTCGTATTCCAGCCTTTCCCTGATAGCTGGCTCTTAACACCACAAGCTGAAAGCTCTAGAACAATTAGAAGCAAACTCATCCAGAAGGAGTAGACAGTAGGAAATAATCAAACTCAGGGCTGAAACTGATAAAATTAAAATAAAGAGAGCAATACAAAAAAAAAATAATGAAACAAAGTGTTGGTTCTTTGAGAAAGTCAACAAGATAGACAAACCTTTAACCAAACTAAAGGCGGAGAGAGAGTATCCAAATTAACCAAATCAGAAATGAAAAGGGGGACATAACAACAGACACTGAGGAATCCACAGAATGATTAGGTCATACTTCAAAACCTTGTACTCCAAAAAATTGGAAAGCCTAAAAAGAAATGGACAGTTTTCTGGACAAGTACCACTTACTAAAGTTAATCAAGAACAGATAAATGACCTAAACAATGTGTAATCCCCAAGGGAATAGAAGTTGTCATTAAAAGCCTCTCAAGCAAAAAAAAGCCCAGGGCTAGTTGGTGTCAGTGCAGAATTCTACAAGATTTTTAAAGAAGAACGAATATCAGTACTCTTCAAATTGTTCCACACAATAGAAACAGAAGGAACATTGCCAAACGCTTTTTAGGAAGCTACAGTCACCCTGATACTGAAACCACACAAAGATACAACAAAGAAAGATCAGTCTCCCTCATGAATATTGATGCTGAAATACTCAATGAAATACTGGCAAGTCAAATTCAAAACCATATCAAAAAATATCATTCACCATGATCAAGTAGGCTTCATTGCAGAGATGCAGGGATGGTTCAAGGCAAGAAAAACTGTCAATGTCATCCATCCCATCATATAAACAACATGAAAGGAAAAACCACATGTTCGATCATCTCCTTAGAAGCTGAAAAAGCCTTTGACAAAATCCAACACTCCTTCATGATAAAAGCCCTGGAGAGATCAGAGATACAGGAAAAATCTAAACATAATAAAGGGGATATGCAGCAAGCCGACAGCCAACATCACACTAAATGGAGAGAAACTCAAAGCAATCCCACTAAAATCAGGCATAAGACAAGGTTGTCCTCTCTCCCCATATCTATCTAATATAGTTCTCAAAGTTTTGGATAAAGCAATAACACAAAAGGAGATCAAGGGGATACAAATTGGAAGAAGTCAAACTATCACTATTTGATATATATGATTATATGATAGTATATATAAGTGACCCCCAAAATTCTACCAGGGAACTTCTACAGCTGTTAAACACCTTCAGCAATGTAGCAGGATACAAGATTAACTCAAAAAAATCAACGGCCCTCCTATACACAAATGATAATAGGGTTGAAAAAGAAATCAGGGAAACATCACTCTTTACAATAGCTGCCAATAGCATTAAATATCTTGAGGTCACTCTAACCAAAGAAGTGACAGGCTTGTATGATAAGAACTTTAAGTCATTGAAGAAACTGAAGAACATATCAGAAAATGGAAAGATCTCTCATGCTCTTGGGTGGGTAGGATCAACACAGTAAAAATGGCAATCTTACCAAAGGCAATCTACAGATTCAATGAAATTCCCATCAAAATCCTAACACAATTTTTTACATACCTCGAAAAATAATACTCAACTTCATATGGAATAACAAAAAACCCAGGATTGCCAAAACAATCTTGTTCAATAATAAAATTTTGGAAGACATCATCATCCCTGACTTCACACTCAATTATACAGTTACAGTAATGGAAACATCTTGGTACTGGCATAGAATTAGACTTGTTGATCAATGGAATCAAATCAAAGACCTGGACATTAATACACACACCTATGGACACCTGATTTTTTTTTAACAGAGTGCAAAAATATACAATGAAAAAAGATAGTATCTTCAGCAAATGGTGCTGGCATAACTGGATGTAGAAGAATGCGAACAGATCCATATCTATCGCACTGCACAAAAGTCAAATCCAAGTGGATCAAAGACCTCAACATAAACCCAAGCTACATTGAACCTGATAGAAATATCCTTGAATGCACTGGGACAAGAGACCAGAATCTATCTGGGGTCCAGGAACTGGCTTCTCTGAGCCCATGCCTGGAGGGAACACACCTTTCTCAGCCTTGATACTTGGGGGAGGAACTCAGTTCTACCTCAACTGGATATGCCAGACCGAAATGACTCATCTTGGGATTCTTTGCCCTCTCTGGGGAGTGAACGGGGGTGGGGGTATAGAGGGCAAAGGGGGATGCTGGGGGAGGACCTGGAGAAGGGGCGGGAGAGGGAGCAGTGGTGGGTGATGGTGCACAGTTGAACAGATAGATGCAGCCAAAATACCCATATATATAAGATAAAAATAAAGGGAAAAATTAAATAAAAAACAACACACATATAATAAAATAAATTTAAAATATGGCATTGTGGCTTTAGCTTAGCTGGTAGAGTGCTCCCCTAGCATGTTAACAGGCACAAAGCCCTAGCACCATAAGAAACCAGGAATGCCTGTACTTCAAGCATTTGGGAAATGGAGACAGGAAAGTCAAGAGTTCAAGGGCAGCCTCAGCTACATAGTGAGTTCCATATAGTCTGGGCTACTGTAAGACTCTGTGAAGAAGGGGAAGATGAGAATAAGAACATAAGAATAAGAATATATTTGATGTTCACTCTTGATTTCATAGGACCAACTGTTGTCTGACACCTGGCATCCTGTAGCTATACACCTGGGGCATCACCAAACTGAAAAACAGAGAAAAAGATGACTGGGGAGAAGTCAAAGTATCCAATTCCATCGGAGAGCTGCTGGGAACATCACAGGGTGAAACTTGTGTTTTAACCACAAGGTGTCTGCTTTGATCAAGGGATTTACTGTGAAAAAAAAAAAAAAAAAAAAAAAAAAAAAGCCACAGATGAGTGGCTGGGAAAGGGAAGGGGAGGGGAGGAAACAGGAGACAGAGGAAGGGGGTTGGGTTGACTGTGGGGAGAATAGCTAGAAAGCAACCCAGAAAGAATGCTTTGTCTTGGTGGGAATTCTGAGAAGTAGGCTGTTTTGATGCCCCACACACTCTCACATACAGCCAGAATGGCCTAATTCTCTGAGTCAGGAAACCTTAATGCTCAGGCTACCTTATTTACTATGGTGTGATCATGAACCTGAACTAAAAAGCTCCTGAATTTTAGTTTATCTTCAAAATGATAGTGACAAGGACTTCCCTCTCATAGAAAGGTGAAGAGGTGACTATGGGAGGTAATCCCGTAGAGCTCATAGCACTGTGACCGGCAGTAGTGGATGCTGAAGAGAGTCAGCCACGCAGCAGCAGAGACGACTAGGCGAGGAAGGCACCTGCCGCCAAGACTGCTACAGAGCTGAGTTATAGCCTGCAACCCCCTCAAGTTGTCCCTGGCCTCTACATGTGCATTTATGGCATGTTTGAGCCTCTCCCCCCATAGACTATGTTAATATTTTTTTTTTAAGTTAGCCAACATTATTAGCCTTGGTTGGGAGTTTCTTAATCTAGCTCTGAGACGTCCTAGAGGCATGTACAAATCACATTTCTTCTCCCTCTCTTTTAAACCAAAGCCCTATCCATTTTCTTTCTTATAAAAAAATTTAGTTACTTTAATTGTGGGTGTGATGTATATGCACTTTATTTTCTTTTTTTTTCTTTTCTTTTCTTTTTCTTTTTTTTTTTGCTTCTCTCTCTCTTTTTTTTTTTTTAGACAGTCTCACATATCCTAGGTTGCCCTGGAACTCACAATGTGGCTGAGGATGACTTTGCATTTCTGATCTTTCTGCTTCTGCATACCCAGCTAGGCTTAATTCTTATCAATAAAGAGTCTTATATACTAGATGCCTTTCACCTTGAAGAGACCCCGTACTCCAATCTTAGAAATAAATATCTCATTGGAGAGATAGCCCAGTGAGTAAAGGTGCTTGCCAAACCCAGGCAACTTGAGTTTGATCCTTGAGACCCAAATGATGAAGGAAAAGAACCTATTCCTACCAATCTCAGCACACATATACATACTCACAAATACATACATGCATTTAAATACAATAATTAAAATAAAATATTAAAAAATATTAATAAGTTTAAATTAATAACATCTGTTATTGTCATATCAATAAGGAGCTCTTGTAGTATTTGACTAGATTCTTTTTTTTTTAACTTTATTTATTTATTTATTTATTTGCCTGGAACTGGCACTACAGACAGTTGTTAGCTGCCATGTGGGTGCTGGGAATCGAACCTGGGTCCTCTGGAAGAGCAGAAGGTGCTCTTAACCGCTGAGCCATCTCTCCAGCCCCTTGACTAGATTCTTATGGTCAAATAAGATTAAACTTATTCTTAGATTTGGAGTTCATTTCAAGACATAAACATGTGAAATGTTACTGTTTCCTGCTGTCATGTTTGCTGATAGAACTGAAATCAGTAAAAATGTTTGGGTAGACATTATGGAGGATAAAAATTTGGCAGGGTTTTTTTTTTTCTTCCTTTGAAATATCTCAGCAGTTAATAATCATATTCTAGTCATGCACTTTTAATTGCTCTCCACATGTAAAAGATTTATTTTTCATATAGGTAGCCTTATCTTTGGGGCAGTTCTTTGACTTGAGCCTCATATGTTTTATATATTCTGTGGGCTTTTTCTTTTCTCCATTAACTTGATAGCTAACATCTTAATACCATTCATTATGATCAGCACATGCCTTTCTGTGTGTAATACTATGATAGATCTCTTTACAATGTTTCTTAACTCTACCTACAAAAGAGTCCAAGAGTTGGTAACTGGAGAGATTATCTTCGGTATTTGGTTGTTCAAATTGTTGAATAGTACATTTATTTACATAGACGAATGCCTGTTAAGCAATCACTGTGAAGCACTTTGTCTATATAAGGTATTATATAATTTTAAACTATCATTTATTTGAAAATTATATACCTTTTGTCTTTTCCGTATTGATTTACATATTTGATCCCAAATTATATTTAAAGTTTCCTCTAGCCTTTTTCTTGTTCCAAACTGCATTTTCCAAAAGACAAAAAAAAGAATCTGAAATTAGGTCAGAGGGTTTTTTTTTTTTTGCTTGTCTGTAGGTATCTAAGTGGAAAATGTTATTTTATATACTTGATGTTTGGAAGTGCTGGTGTTATTTAGTTCTGTGTAAAGGACAAATAAGTTTAATTCAAGTTTAATGTGATTAAGAATTTTCAGAAACTAAAAAAACCTTATGAACAGGTTTAAATTAATAACACCTGTTATTATCATATCAATAATATCAATAACTATTATTAAATCAATACTAAATACTAATAATTAATAATAGTACCTGAACACATACTCCTAATACCATGAGAATTTATGTAAATAAAATAAAGAAAGTGGAAAGTAGATGTAGGAAAACATACAATATGACTCCTAAGACATTTAAGAGTTAAATGTAAAAATCTTAATTTTTGACATTAATCATTAAAAAATTTTTAAAAAGTCACTATGCGGGGCTGGAGAGATGGCTCAGGGGTTAAGAGCATCGTCTGCTCTTCCAGAGGACCCGGGTTCGATTCCCAGCACCCACGTTGCAGCTAACAACTGTCTGTAGTTCCAGTTCCAGGCAAACACCAAGGCAAATAAATAAATAATAAATAAATAAAGTTTAAAAAAAAAAGTCACTATGCTGGATGCACCATCAGCTTTCAATGTTAAGTCAATCATCTCTATGGTGAATGGTCCTAGTCTAGAAGACCCCAGGTGGGCTGATTGTTCTGTGCCTGATGGAGTAAAAATTGTACTGAGATCGTATTTCCCTTTCGTCCACCCCTTTTATAATCACCAGTGTATCAACCATCTGCACAGGGATAAAATTTACACTTGTGTAAAGCCTAGGCTGTTCTCAGAGAAGGGCGTATGACACAGGAAGAACAATAAAAGTCTACTTTATAACCACAAAAGGGAAAGGGTCTAAAAATTTTTTTTTGAAAATAAAAAAGGGTGGGGGAGACTTGCAAGATGGCTCAGCAAGTAAGGGTACTTGCTGCCAAATATAATGCCCTGCAAGTGTTCTGTGACCTCCAGGTCATCAACATAAGTAACCAACCATCAGCAAAAAAACAAAACAAACAAACAAAAAAATCCCACAAAACCAAAACCTAAACAAAACAACCAACCAAACAAAAAACCCACAAAACCAAAACCTAAACAAAACAACCAACCAAACAAAAAACCCACAAAACCAAAACCTAAACAAAACAACCAAACAAACAAAAAACCCACAAAACCAAAACCTAAATAAAACAAAAAGACTGATACTTCTCTTAATTACTTTTGTAATTGATACACTTACTTGATAAGAAGAAAATTTAAGCCTAGAGAGGTTTGTTTTGGTTGGGAGAATGTGGCACTGTGTCTGCAATCAGGATACAGAGAGCAAACAGGAACTGAGGCCCTGCTATGAATCCCAGAGTCCTTCCCACAGTAACCCACTTTGGTCACTAAAGCTCTACCTTATAAAGGTTCTGCAGCCTTCCAACTGGAGATTAGGTGTTCAAACACAGGGAGCCTTGGGCAGCATTTCACGTTCAAATCACAACAGTACTAATTCAAATCCAGTTAGTGCCTTATTAAAGTATAGCAGTTATTTATTTAAATTATGAGGGAGACATACACTCACACCAAGGCACCATGTGGTGGATAGAGGACAATGCTTAGGAGCTGGTTCTCACCTCCACCTTGCTGAGGTTTTTCTGGGCTGAGTATTCCAAGCAGGCTAGCCCAGCAATTTACAGGCAACTCTCCTGTCCCATCTCCCAGTAGAAGCGACTGGGTTACAGATGCAAGTCATCACAGCCTGCGTTTGTGGGTTGGGGGCAGGGTACTCACGTTTGTCAGGGTTAGCAGCCAGTGTCTCTATCCACTGAGCCATCTCCAAAGCCCCACAAATGTTTTTGACTTCTAACAGTTATATAAAACTTGATCTCTGCTTCATTAAATGAGCCTAATGGAAGTATTTTCTAGTTAGGAAGCATTATAATTAGCTTATTATTGAGGTGGGAATGATGGCATATGTCTGTGATCTCAGTACTTGGGAGACAGCATCATAGCAAGCCTGGTTTATGAAAGACTTTCAGGCTGGTCAGAATAAGATCTGACTCTAACAAAATAAAATACTATTTAAGTATTTCTTTTAAATAGTCTGCGGAGATGATCTTTATTTGTTAAGGTTATTCAATTAGATATGGATTAAAAATACTAGTTAAAGGTTCTATAATGGCAATTAGGGTGATCATTCATTTGAATGTATGGGAAGTCCAGTTTAGGCACCCTCTCCACTATATTATAGAACTTTTATCCAGCAACTGATGGAGGCAGACACAGAGATCCATACCTAGGCACCGGTCAAGCTCCAGGACCAGCTGAAGAGAGGGAGGAGAGATTATATGAGCAAAGGGATCAGGATCATGAGGAGGAGACCCACAGAAATGGCTGACCCAAGCTATTGGGAGCTCACTGACTCTGAAATGACAGCTGAGAAAACTCCATGGAACAGAACTAAACCCTCTTAATGTAGATGGCAGTCAAATGGCATGGGCAGTTTATGGAGCCTCTTGCAGTAAGGCCAGAGATTATTCCTAGTACATGAACTGGCTTCTTGAAGGCCATTCTCTACAGAGGAACACTGTACTCAGCCTTGATCCGGGGGGAATGGTCTTGGTCCTACCTCTACTGGATATGCCAGACTGAATTGACTCACCTTGGGAGTCCTTGCCCACCCTTGGGAATGGATGAGGGGATGGGGTGGGGGAGGCTGGGAAAGGACTGGGAGGAGGGGAGGGAGGGGGAGCAGTGGTGGGTATAGGGAAATTTTTTTAAATAAAAGAAAGAAAAAATACTAGTTAAAATATTATTAAGAACTGTGCTCTTTAGTCAGTCTTAAAGTTTTGTTTTTATTTTTGTGTGCATGTATGGGTCTATGTTAGTGCATGGCACATGTGTGCAGGTGCCCTCTGAGATTAGAAAAGGACATTAGATCTAGCCCTTGTATATATGGCAGTGCCATGTAAAGGAAGACTAATCTTTGGTTTTATTTAGCCAAGCATGGATCTGAATTATTCAGAAGAGTTTGGGTCTCTCATGTTTTAATCTAAGAGAATCCTAATCTATAAAGCAGTCGTGAACAAAGGCATCCTCTCTCTATTTGAGCAGTACTGATGAGGGGGCATGAGGAAACCTTGCCTTAGTCTTTCACAGGTGTCTCATAAGGGAACGAATGTCTTTTTAGCCCTCCTAACTCAGAGCAGCACATAAAGCCACAATTAGATATGTGATCACTTTGTGTCTAGTGGGTCTTAGGCCTGATCACCACATCTCTCTCTCTCTCTCTCTCTCTCTCACACACACACACACACACACACACACACACACACACACACACACACACACACACACGCTGTTCTGAGTCAGAAATGCAAAAGAGTCACAAAGGAAAACTAGGGAGCAGGGTTCAATCAAAGCTGTGCATCTGTCTGAACTTGTAAGAATGAATTACACTGGAAGTTCCAAACATAGCAAGATCAATTACAATGCTTCTCTTAAAACTCAATTAATTTCTTAATGTGATGAATATACAGTATGTGAGTAGATAGGTGGGTAGTCATAAATGATCTCAAAGCACAGTATTAAATTGGTTACAGGTTGGGTGAAAGTTTGATATGTAAAGATAAGCTTCAAACAGCGTTTCTCAGAAAAACCATTCCCACAGGACTGGTGTTGCAGGTGGTTGTGAATAACCGGAGGTGGTTGATAGGGGCTGATTCTCTGCCCTCTTCGAGAACAGGTGCTCCTAACTGCTGAGCCATCTCTGTAGCCTCTGGCCATCTGAGTTTAGAATCAGCCATTCTCATCTTTTCTTCTGATGTTTGCTCTGCTCTGAGGGGCTGGAAAGTGGAAATGACTTCACATCAGCTCTTTCCTTGTTTACCTGATGCAGATACCAAAGGCAGCTGACAGGAACCACAGCCACTCAGACAGAACTGCACATCCTTTATCTTGTCCCCTCAGTTATCCCAATTCCTCTTGGGGGTTACAGCCTTTTTCAAAAAGCCAGCTATCTCCAAACGAGAAGGAAAGAGTTAAACTTGAACTTGGTTTGCTTGCTTGCTTGTTTTCTTTTTAAAAAATATTTATTTATTATGTATACAGTGTACAGAAGAGGGTACTATATGTCATCATAGATGGCCATGAGCCATCTCTCCAGCCCCTTGCTTGTTTTCTTGAGAAAAGATTTTATTTAAAGCAATCCTCTTGTTTTAGGCTCTCTAGTGCTGGGATTTCTATGCCACCACACTGTTACCCCATGTCTTTTTTCTTATTTTTTTTAAAGATTTATTTATTATGTATACAATATACAGAAGAGGGTATCAGATGTCATTATAGATGATTGTGAGCCACCATGTGGGTGCTGGGAATTGAACTCATGATCTCTGGAAGAACAGTCCTGATACACATATCTTAAAAATAAAAGGGGCTGGAGAGATGGCTCAGAGGTTAAGAGCACTGACTGCTCTTCTAAAGGACCAAGGTTCAATTCCCAGTATCCACATGATATCTCACAACTGTGTGTAACCCTAGTTCCAGGGGACCTGACACCCATGGCAAAATACCAACACACGTAAATATAAATGAAGTAAAAATTTTTAAAAGATGTGTAATATGTGTGTGCCTATGTGTGGGTCTGCACGCACAGTGCAGATGGTCAAGTCCAGAAGAGGGTACTGAGACCCTGGGGCTGGAGCTGCAAGTGGTTGGTGACTCCCTGACTCCCACATGAGTACTGGGAACTAAATTCAAGTCCTCTGCCAGAGCAGTAACTACTTTTTAAACACTAAGCCATCTCCCCTGCCCCCTTCCTCATATGTATGTAGGTATATACGTATGAACGGATAGACTTTCTTCAGATAGGGTTTCATTATGTAGTCCTGGCTGACATCCAACTCACAGATCTGCCTGCCTTTGCCTCTAGAGTGCTGGGATTAAAATTTAGACATCTCCAGTCTGCTGAACTGCTCCATCTTAGGAGCAGGGGTTCCAAGCTTTAAAAACTCCCCTTGATCTTTTTAACTTTTTAAAAACTTTATTTATTTATTATGTATTAGAAATGGTTGTGAGCCACCATATGGTTGCTGGGAATTGAACTCAGGAACTCTGGAAGAGCAGCCAGTGCTCTTAACCACTGAGCCATCTCTCCAGCCCAGATCATTAACTTTTATTTCCCTGTATGGTAATATATTGTATATAAAGATTGCCTGAAGATAAAGCCAACCACAGAGTTAGCCATATCGGTCTTGCAGTGGTGACACACACCTTTAATCCCAGCCCTTGGAATCCCATCCTGTGCTCCCAGTACTTGGGAAGCACACACACTTTTTTGAGTCCCAGCACTAGGAAGTTTGAAATAGGACATGATATGGCTGGGGAGAGAAAGGGATATAAGGCAGGAGGAGACAGGAGTTCAGCCCTTCCCTTTTGGCTGAGGACTCAGAGGCATTCAGTCTGAGGATTCCTGGAGACAACATCCTCCCATTTTGGCTTAAGGATTCAATAGTGGTGTGAAGTGCCTCTGGCTCTCTGTCTTTCAGCTTTACCCCAATACCTGGCTCCAGGTTTTAATTATAGGATCGGTTGGGATTTATGTAACATCTTGGTTTCTCTCTTTTTATTGAGTGCAGTTTGATTTTATTTCAGCTTCCTTCACAAGGAAAGAGTATAATTTTCCCTTAAGCATGCCTGTACAGTACCTGACTTTCTACTTTGCTTTCACAGTGGAAAGTTCTTTATCTCTTATATCTAACGTGTGTGCACAGCAAATAAGAATTTCACTTAAAACAGGCAGTGAGCAGGGCAGGGTGACTCATGCTTTTAATCCAGCACTTGAGAGGCCAAGGCAGGGGATCTCTATGATTTCAAGACCAGCCTGGTCTACAAGAATGACAGCCAAGAATGTTATACAGAGAAACCCGGTCTCAAAAAACAAAACCAAACAAAAAAGAACTTTTTTTTAAAAAACTTTATTTATTATTCATTTATTTATTTGCCTTGGTGTTTGCATGGAAGTGGAACTACAGACAGTTGTTAGCTGCCATGTGGGTGCTGGGAATCGAACCTGGGTCCTCTGGAAGAGCAGACGGTGCTCTTAACCGCTGAGCCATCTCTCCAGCCCCCAAAAAAGAACTTTATTTAGAGAAGTTAGAAGGAAGGCATTATTCAAATAACCTCGTAAGCGTCCATCTTCAGCACACCATGCTTGCACCATTCCTGGAGGTGTGGGGGGGTCTATGTCACCTGTCTTTTCTTCCTCAAACAAATTAGCATTCTTGCCACCTGCTGCTACAACAGCAAACAGGCCTCCACCGGCTTCTCCCAGGAGACTGCCTGGTCAGTTCATCTACACCCAAAACTCTGATTCCATTTTTAAAACTTTCTGACCTTATGGTAACTTTAGATACAAAGGATGAACACTTTCTTGCTGATGCTACAAATTTAAATTTAAAATAGAAGTTAAATTCTCGGCTGCCTTAAAAAAGAAAACTTTGAAACTGAGGCTCAATTACCTGCCAGCCTTGATTTGTTTAATAAACATATCAAAGAACCCCTCCCTCAGATTTAAGGATTTAGCCACAGGACTTAAGTAAATAAAGTCCCTGATCCGGGCGAGCAAGGTCACACGCAGGGAATCTTGTTCCTCTTTGCTTAAGAAATGACTTCGCTTTCTGAATACGTACTGCGTACATCTCGTCTGAGTGCCTGGATCTTTGGTGAAGTGGTCAGGCCTACTGACTCAAAGTCCATGAAAGTGGTGAATATGTTCAGTGAGCAGCCCATGGCCAAGAAGAAAGAGACTTATGATTAGTATCCAGATCATAACACGTATTTTGCGCTCATGGGCACACTTCGTTTCCTTGGCCTTTACAGAGACGAGCATCAGGATTTTTTTTTTTTAAACTTCATTTATTTATTATTTATTTGCCTTGGTGTTTGCCTGGAGCTGAAACTACAGACAGTTGTTAGCTGCCATGTGGGTGCTGGGAATCGAACCCGAGTCCCCTGGAAGAGCAGTCGGTGCTCTTAACCGCTGAGCCATCTCTCCAGCCCCGAGCATCAGGATTTTAAGGATGAGCAGAGACGTCTTAAGAAGCTCCGTGGGAAGGGGAAAGCGAGGAAAGGAGAAGGGAAAAGAGCTTCAAAAAAGAAATAGAATCAGCTCATCAAGATCCTCAGTGACTGAGAAAGTGCATCTCATTATCTTTTCACACACTAGAGAAACGTGACCTTCCTCAGCAGACACCCACTCCGTGTTTGAATCCATTTCACTTCATCTGTGACTAGTTTCTTGAAGATATTCTAATTCTTCAAAATTATATTTACATTGGTTTTATAAAAAAATAAAAATAAAAAATTAAGTCCCTGATCGACACCCCTGCAGGTCTTCTTCCATGAACAGACACAACCTATAAAGAAATTTTATGGACTTTGTTAATCTTCTACAAGCTATAAAAAGACAGGCAGGAAAGAGATACCTGCCACTTTATTTCTTTCTCTGTGACTTATGGAAACACAAATACTGATTAGGCCCCTAAATGTTTCAAATGTAAAAGTCGGCCTTTTCCTTTTCCAAGAGCTAACAGGCTTCCTACTGTGATAGGCAAACTCACAGACAGATGTCAACAGAAAAACAAACTCAAAACTGCCATGCTGTTGCCATTGACTTAAAGTTGCTTTTCGCTATTACTTTATTCTCTAATGATGATTAAGAAAAGACTTTTAGTGACTACTCTCAATAATCAAGAAGCCATGTCAAGCTATTAAGAAAAATAAATAAAAGTTAAGTGGATAAAAAATGAACAGTTTTAATGAACAAAGATTTATATATAAAGCTTAAAATGAATGGATATATAATACGAAAAGAAAAAAAAATAAAAGGTTTATACAAGCTGTAAGAACACTAGAATGATTGAATGCTTCCAGATAGAAAGGTAAAAAAGTTTCTACAATTTGTGATAAAGGTTAAGATGGCTGAATGTTTTCAGAATGAAAATAAAATATAAAATAAAATAAAAGGCTTATGTAGTTTGTGAGTCTGAGGAAATTATTTGATGAATGTAAAAGTAAGATTTAAAGATAGCCTGCATGGTGGTGCACATCTTTAGTCCCAACACTCAGCAGTCAGAGTTACCCAGATTTCTTTGGGTTCAAGGCCAGCCCGGTTTATAGAGTTCCAGGTCTGCCAGGATTATGTAGAAAGACCTATCTCAACAAACAAACAAATAAAAAACATGATAATCATACATTAAACTTCCAACTTGGCAGAGCAAGTTTCAAGATAGCCAAGGCTACACAGAGAAATCCCGTCTCAAAAACAAACAAAAAAAGATATTAAAAGTTGAGCCAGGTGTTGGTGGTGCATGTTTTTAATTCCAGCACTCAGGAGGCAGAAGCAGGTGGATCACTGAGTTCAAGGCCAGCCTGGTCTACAGGATGGCCAGGGCTATGAAAAGAGTAAACTTAACTCAAGAAACCCCAATGTGTATTCTAGTAGACATTTTGTGCTATAGAGGTAAAATAGAGTTCCTTTTCACATTCTTGGTAGGGGCTTGCCCAGTTCCAAGAAAGAATAAACTAAGCACTATCTAAGGACATCAGGATGATCCAACTCTAAGGCAGTAAAACGACCAACCCACCCAGGTGGGGTCCAGGAATGTTAGGCTGTAAAAAGTCCCTAAGCAAGAGCCAATCAGCAGCACACTTGCACCCTTGTCCCCAAATAACGCTGCCTTGTGGTTTTTGCCTATAAAAAGCTTATTTAATTTGGGATGTTCATCTCTTCCTTGCATCGCACCCCAGGGGGTGTGAGGAGCAAGCTCCCTGCTTGGCTTGTATCACACTGACAATAAACCTTGCTTGCTGTTGCATTTCAGGCATCTCTGTCTCTGGTGGTCTCTCTGGGTGATAGAGCTTCAGGCCTTATAGTCTACACAGAGAAACCCCATTTCAGGAGGGAAAAAAAAAGATATTAAAACTTAAAAGTTCAAAGTTTAACGCAATGATGTTAAGCATCTACTTAAATCAATGAAGTTCTTATAAGTAATTAGTCTAGTCTTGCTAACAATTATAGGTACTGGCTCCTAAAGCTTTATAAAAATAATTAAAATTATCACATTCACAAGCTCAAAATTTTTTAATTTCCTTTGGTCATTTAAATTGTGTGTGTGTGTGTGTGTGTGTGTGTGTGTGTGTGTGTGTGTGTGTGTGTTTAAGAGGTCAGGTACACTTTTCATCTCAGCTAGCATTCAGGAATCAGGGGCAGGTTGATTTCTGTAAATTCAAGGCCAGGCTGGTTTGCATGGCAAGTTCCAGAACAGCCAGGACTATATACTACATATTGAAGGATCCTGCCTCAAAAAACAAAACAATAAAACAAATTTGTGTTTATAATTTTTCAGGCTTTATTTTTGTTAAGGCTCAAGTATATGAGTTGATAAGCTTGAGTTACTTACAGACACTTCCTGTCTGTTTTCTCTGTTATGTGGGTCTCAAAATAGACAATGGTCCTGCTCATATATCTAAAACTTTTAGTTCTTTTGTCAACTTTGGAAAGTTCATATCTCTCATGGCATTCCCTATAGCTCTGAAGATAAGCTATAATTTAATATGTTTATCTATTGCTAAAATATCAAATATATAAACAAAAGGGGAGAATAAGAGGTTAACTATTCAGAAACAACTTGCCAAAGCAACTTATACTTTAATTTTTTTAATTGTTTCCTCCAATTTTATCTTCACACCTGAAGAAAAACATAAGAAGCAAAGCATTTAATCTAAACTCACAGTTTTGTATAAACTCCCTCAAGGATATAACGAAGGTCTGGGCTCTGCTCCCTTCATAATTTGGAGACCAGATCTGTGCTTTTTCCTACAGGATTTCTTTGGATTCCAACAGGATTGGTAAAGCCATACTGTGAACTGGCACCCGTGTGCTAACAGGGACCATGACAGTGTCCTAAGTTTCAACCACATGGAAACTACAAACCACTTAGAGTTTTATTTCCTTGTTGAAGGAATTTAGCAGAGTCACTGTATCCAAGATAGATATTAGAATGAACAGTTGTGGGGCTGGAGAGACGGCTCAGCGGTTAAGAGCACTGACTGTTCTTCCAGAGGTCCTGACTTCAATTCCCAGCATCCACATGGCAGCTAACAATCATCTCTAATTCCAAGATCTGATACCCTTACACAGTTATACATGCAGGCAAAACACCAATTCACATAAAATAAAAATAAATATTAAAAAAGAATGAACAATTGTTTTTTATAAATATTTTGACCTTGAAGAATCCTTGTGGAAAACAGTGATTGTTTTCTGTGATTTATAGAATTGTTTTGCTGAAAGGGCATTGCAGCCATCTCTTGACTTTGGTCACAAGACATCCGAGGCTCTTGCATAATTGTTTATTGAAATTGATACATAATAAAGAACTAAAGTCATGAGGGCATGTGATGCTCTCCTTCAGACATGTAAAATAAATTATGAACCTTGGTCTGAGGAAATACTTTGTGTATGTAACAATAAATATGCCTTTGTATTGCTATTCAGAGTTCAGTCCATCAGAGAGGCTGGACCTTCTTGTTGCCTCATAGGCCTTAACATTTAAAATGAAGTGCCTTCTTTTTTTCAACTGATCGGTCATAACACGGTGCACCTTGACACCTTCTGGCTTTAATTCTTAGACAATAAGTGTATGCCTGGATTCCTGTTAATCAGACCGATCAATGGCATGAGAAATTTGCTTTAGAATAACTTAATTATGTCCTAAAATAAATACCTATAGAAAGATTGATTGGAGTGGCTATTACAGCCATCATTCTTGCCACTGCTGCAGTGGCCTTAACTCAGTTTACCTGAATTGCAGCAACTGAAATTCCTACCTTTAACACCTCACTACTAAATTACAAGAACAAACTCATATTTTCCAACAGATCCCCAAGACATAAGATAACCTTACAGTTTCTTTGGTCCTGTGGCTTGGAGAATATCAAGAAGCCCTTTAGCTCTACCAGCAGTTTCAGTGTGACAGGGGTTTTAACTTTTCATAAGGATGGCCTGGAATGATGTGATGCTGACTCAGGCTGTTCTACAGTACACCATGCCTTGGCCAACTCTACCTTGATGGGCATGCTTCTTCAATACATCAAAAAAGGAGGTGTTGGTTGACTGGGTCTTGCTTTGTGACTCAGACTGGCCTCAAACCAAACTGCCTCACCCTCCTGAGTGCTAGAATTATAGGCCAGGATTAGCATATCCATTTCTCACAATCTGTCTTTTGTTTTGTTTTGATTATCTGTGTTCTATAGCCCTGGCTGTTCTAGATCGAACACTATAGACCAGGCTAACCTTGAACTAAGAGAGATCTGTCTGCCTCTGGACTGCTGAGTGCTGGGGTTAAAGGGGTGCACCACCACCACTGTCTTCCAAGTACTAGGATTAAAAGTTTTGTTTTCATTTTTTGAGACAAAAAGTCTCTATAGCCCAGACTAGCCTGGAATTTATAATGTAACTCCGACCTGACTCAAATTTACAGCAGTCTTTCTCGGAGGTAATCTCAGCTTCAGAGTACTAAGATTATGGTATCTATCACCACATCCAGTTATGATGCCACTTTTTTCTAGACAGAGTCTCAGGTAGTCCAGGCTAGCCTTGAATCTTGCTATATAGCCGAGGATGACCTGAAATTTCCGATCTTTCTCTTTCTACCTTCTGAGTCCTGGAATTAGAACATGGGCTACTTTGGTGTCAGTCAATATTTGGTTTTAGCCCTCCTCTATCAATTCCTGCTTCCAATACTAAGTCATTGGTTATGTTCTCTGTGTAGCATCTTCCACCTTCAAAGACACCAATTAACTCTATTAATAAAATGCTCCTAGTCTTATTTGATGAATATTTTTATATCTGGATGACTACAGATTTAAGAAGTCTCTCTCTTATCACTCTTTCCTCTTTGTTAATAAATAATTTTTAAAATTACATTTTAAATTGATTGCTTCTTTCATGGTGTGGTGGCACTAGTGAGGTGGAGGGAGGGGAGTCAGAAGTTCAAAGTCATCCTTGATTACATATTAAGATCAGGCTAGGCTATATCTCAAAGCAAAACAAAACACCTAGGTAACTTGTGAAAAAGTGGCATAGTATGTTGTAAGATTGTTCAAAGCCTATTATAAATTAAATTATTTATCATTTTCTGTCCCTACTATTATATTTGGTAATAAAACAATTCAAATTGAGTATATTTCTTCCCTCTCGGGGAAGAAAACTATGAGGGGAAATAGATCTCCCAGGGCCTCCTCCTCTGCTCTTCTTTTAGTTTTCTGAGAGAGAGTTTCATTGTGTCATGTAGCCTTGCCCTGAAACTCACTCTATAGGCTAGGCTGGCCTGGAACTCAGAGATCTGCCTGCCTCTGTCTCCTGAGTATTAGGATTAAAGGCATGGGCCACCACTGCTCAGCTCATCTGCATTTTCTGCTGAGAAAACCAGAAAAATTTCAGACACCACCAAGAAAGCCCAACCTGCCAATGGAAAGAGCGTATGCAAAGTCCTGGATGTGTAACCCAGAGTCCTGATTGTTGCACGGATTCTGGTTGTGTTAAAAGAAACTCAGAGCCAGATGATATGGGGGAAAGGCTGAAACATCAGAGAGAAACACCATATCTCATCCAGCTGTCTTCCAGCTTCCCCGGCCTCCCTCCTCTTGATCCTAATGCCTCATCTGTCTTCCTAAGCCTGCCTTAAATACCTTCTTCACGGCTGTATCCCATCTAGGTTAAGATTAAAGGCCTGGGCTACTACTATTTGGTAGTCAGCCTTGAACTCATAGAAACACAGAAAGATCTCTGTCTCTGGAGTTATAGGAGTAAAGTCAAGGCACCACCATTGCCTGCCTGGGAGCCTGGAACTCCGTCTGTAAACCAAACTGGCCTTAGAGATCTGCTGGGATTAAAGATGTAGGTCACCACTCCCATCTTTTCCCCCATGCTGGGATTAAATGAGTGAGTTACCACTTTCTGATCTTTCTGGATTGACTGTGGGTAGATCTCTTAATATTCCAGTTTAGTTTTATTAAATATATAACATATCACCACACCTGGTACTTCCCCTCATTCCTAAATCTAAACAACACCTACCTTGCAGTCAATCTGCTTTACAGCTTTGCTTAGAGAAGGAAATTTTTTAACTTTTAACTTTGTTTTAAGTCACTCTCTTCAAAAATATTGAATATTCTTAATAGCTAGAACCTTCTGGCTATGAGCTGATGGATTTTGTGTCCTAAAAGCAGTGGAGGATTCTACCCTTAAAAAATCATTTCTCCTATTACAGCCATTGAGATGGTGAAAATGTATAGAGCAGATTGTGTTTCCCTCCCTTTATTCCCAAGCTATGGAAGGTGGGTTAATACTGTGGGAGGCTTTATTCCCATGCTATGGAAGGTGGGCTAACACTGTGGGAGGCTTTATTCCCATGCTATGGAAGGTGGGTTAACACTGTGGGAGGCTTTATTCCCATGCTATGGAAGGTGGGTTAACACTGTGGGAGGCTTTATTCCCATGCTATGGAAGGTGGGTTAACACTGTGGGAGGCTTTATTCCCATGCTATGGAAGGTGGGTTA
>PVIH01017761.1:0-40769 GCA_004025045.1 Sigmodon hispidus | reverse complement strand
TGGGGAGTTGCAGAGGAAAAAATGACCAGATGTGTTGGGAGGGGGAAAAGACCTTGAATAAGGATATACAGGGATGGAAAAAAAAAATTCAGAGGGAAAGATGAACACAAAGAAAATATAGGTGTAGCAATCTTATTTGTATTTCCACCCTTGATAAGCCATGCTTATGATTCTTATCCTCTGTATAGTTATTGTTAACTCTTCCACATTTTAAATTCTTTTTTTTACTGTGTTTTTTTTGATAAATACAAAATAAAGAAGGAAAAAAAAAGAAAATAACATCAAATCTTAATGTAAATAAATTTATCAGGCAGAGCCCAACCCCAATAAATATATCCACAATACAATTCTTGTAAGCTATTTTATGATGTAAGCAAGTGCAAGAGGTGACCTGCAGAAAGTCATCTGTTGAAACCTATGTTTTCATGTGAGTTAATAAATTATTGCATAAAAAGGAAAGATACAGCCATAAATATTTAGCTAATAATAATAAAATCTATTTACTAGAAAGGTATTCTTAGTTCTTTATTTATATGCAAGCTTTAAGAGATGTTGTTAATATAGTTTAATTTTTGCTGAGCAAAGTTCTTATTTTATATGGTCATCATATCTTTTAGGCTTTCAACATCATATTTTTTAACAAATATTTAATTAGTTGATGAACTTAAATATAAGGATCTATACCTGCTAATGCAGAAAAAGAAAATTAATTAGCCTAAGGAAAGAGGCTAAGAAAGATGGTGGCTACATAAAATCCTTTAACAAGTGCTCCCGTGTACACACAAAGATGAACTGCTATTCATTCATCAGACTGCCATCAAAAGAGTGGAGGAAAACAGTTGAGAAATAGCATGCCTAGTTTTAGAATAAGACACTTTAGGGAATATATGAAGTGATCTACCCCAAACCACTCACCCCTGAAAAAGACACCTTCTACTTTAGCTGAAATACTTATAACAAATTGTCAACTTTATAGTTCCAGACACATCTTTGCATAAGCCGATACTGGGCAAAACCCCTATAAGTTTGATTTCTGGGTCAGTATCTACAGACTGAGCCTATAGAACTTGGATAAATCAATCAGTAGGGAGAAAGACCCTGTAATCCTCCCTAAACTAAGTGTCTGCAGTATAGTGTGGAATAGTAGACTTTAGTGAGTAGAGTAGAAGAAATGGCCCAAAACTTTGTCTCAGAGCTCAAGGCTATGCCCTCCAGAGAAAAGCTCAAAAATCTAAAATCTAGAATCTGATAGACCTTTAAATAAGCCATACCTCATATATGTGACCTTTAAATTGATTCTAGCATCATTCAGAGACCTGTACCTACAGATCAGATCTGAGTTTGGTTGACATCATTTATGGCTATTGAGTGGACATGGAGAAATACTTGTCTGACACTTTTACCTGTAATGTCCTCCTCAGCTGAGGCTCAAGTATAAGTATAGAACCAATTTTAGTCAAGAGAATGTCTGTATCCTCTATCTGCCAAAGTCAGTAAAACACATTTAGAGGACACTATTCTAAGGAATTATGCATAGCCCAAGTACTAGACAGAAGGTAGACTAAAGTAGGTCAGGATTATTTTTCAGCCTATATTGCTGCTACCTTTGTTGTGTATCACAATGCTCCACTAAGAAACTACAGGGCCTTGTATTCACAAGATTCAAATATGACCCAGTTAAGAACCAGCTTATTATTGCCAAGGCTATAGTTTTCTCTTTACAGATGAATGGTAAAGTCTTATTCCTGTAGACATTTTCACATCTTATTAAACATGAAGTCTAGCTAGTGCCTATCTAGACCCATCACTCCTAATGATAACTGTCTATGGAATTGAAAGGTACTCTGCATACCATCAGAAGAGAAAACAAATGTACCTACAAACCTGGAGATTTATAATGGTTACCTATCTACAAGTCATTGGTGGTAGTGTAAACTTGTTCAGCCACTCTGGAATGCAGTATGGTTGTTTCTCAGAAAGCTGGGAATCAATCTCCCTAAGGATCCAGCAATACCACTTTTAGGCATATACCCTAAAGATGCACATTTGCACCCCAAAAGCATTAGCTCAACTATGTTCATAGCAGCATTATTCATAATAGAAAGAACCTGGAAACAATGCAGATGCCCCTCAACTGAAGAATAGATTAACAAACTATGGTACACTACACAATGGAGTACTACTCAGCAGTAAGAAAAAGTGATATCCTAAAATTTGCAGGCAAATGGATGGATTTGGAAAATATCCTTGTGAGTGAGGCATCACAATCCCAGAAAGAGAAGCAGGGAATGTATTCACTCATTAGTGGACTTTAAAAAAAAAAAAAAAGCATTGTATATAAGATCTCAAGGCTAGAAAATAGCTAACTGACATAGTGCTTCACTTCTGCATTGCTGCATCGATAGACTCTGGCAGGGGTATGGGTGAGGAAGGTCTGTTTTTTTTAAGGGTCTGGCCACAGAGAGGTTAATTATGCTCCAGTAACTAAATGAGCAGCATGAATGGACTCTTTTGTAAATGTGAAAATCATGAGTGGGTATGAAATTGAGAGGACTGATAACTGAGTTTGATTGGTTGCATAATGTAAAGTCACCAATAAATAAATAAATAAATAAATTTTAAAAAATAAAATCAAAAGAAAAAAGAAAAAGAGCAGAAAGAACAGCACTAATGTAGGAGTAATTAATCATTTTCTGATTGGATTTAAGACTCACTACTTGAAGTATACCTATGATTAACACTGTTTGGGTACACAAAAACCTGGGAATGGATAGGCCATAGACCTACAGAAAACCAAATATTAATTTTCTGCCAAATGGATGTGGCAAAAGAAATTACTCTTAAAGTCAGTCCACTATATCTAGACCATTTTCTCACTTAGCAGTCATTAGAAAAGCTTCACTTTCTAGGTGATGAAATTAAAACAGAGACCCACACCTGGGCAGTGTAACAAGAATGAGACTCCTTGAAACACCCATCTTAAATGGGACGTCTTCATCAAACTTCTTTCATGGCTCAGGGAACTTTCTGGAAGAGGAGGCAGAATGTTAGTAAACAGTGTCTTGCAGATGCAACAGGACTGATGTACATATGAACTAACAGAGACTGTTGCAGCATTCAAAGAGCCTACTCAAGTCTAAACAGGATGGAGTCTCAGTGCTGAAAGTTTTAAGTAGACATGATTTTCTATCCCTAACCAAGATGCTATCTCCAAGTGGCATCTGCTTTTAAATGCAGACGTTGTTCCTAAACCAACATTGTGCTAGTTTAAGTGAAAGTGTAAGAAAAGTTTGTGGTTCAGGGGACTCCATGTGTGACACAGGCTGCTCTATCTATAATGACCAAAGGTAGACACAACTATAAGTGTCATAATATGGTACAGTAACTATAGGGCAGTTGTCTTAGTCTATTTGGCCTATATAAAGGACATAAACATTTTTCTGGCTCTACCATAGGCAGCACACATAGCTCCACTCTACAACTCTTTCTGGCCTTGTTGGTTTTCTTCTGATACTGGAATCTACTTAATGCAAGGGAATCTGACGAAACTGTTCTGCATTTTTGCCATAATCTCTCCTGAACATTCTGCAGGGACTCTACCCCTGCCACATGGTGGCAAGTCTCCTTCTCTCCATAATGCTGTCAATCCTGAAGTGGCTTCTCCTGAATCTAAGGATATACTTTCATCAATGGCCTTTCATGATCTTTCATAAAGCTAAGCTTCAGCTGCTCTCCATAGCCTCTTCATGTTATTAAAACCAAAACCACCCAGGGAACTTTTACATATTATCAAGTGTAGCTGCTAACACAAGGTACAATATAGGTCTCTCTGGACCATAGTTTCTGTGTGTTGATCCTAAAGAAACACTTTCCAGATTTTACCTCAATGATACTGGTTTTTCTATTATTATTATTATTTGGTTTTTCAAGACAGGGTTTCTCTGTGTAGCTTTGAAGCCTGCCTAGGTTGGCCTCGAACTCACAGAGATATACTTGCCTCTGCCTCCTGAGTGTTGGGATCAAAGTTGTGTGCCACTACTACCTAGCTAAGGGTTTCTTCTTAAACACGGACAGTTCCTAAGCTTGACTAAAAGAGAAAATTACTCATTCAAATGATATCAATAGAAGCTTCAAGAGATTCTTGACCTTTCTTCTGAGTCTTCACAAGTCAGGCCACTACCATTTGCAATTTTTCTCAACTTCCCTATTATCTATGCTCCCACAGAACATTGCACTGAGCTCTTATGACTCAATGGCTTCCAAAACTCTAATTCAAATGCTACCAAAATTCTATCAAAAACACATGGTCACATCTGCCATAGTAGTAAATGTTTAACTTGGCACTAATACCTGGTAAGATAAGCACCAATGAGGCTTGCAGAAAAAATATTTTTGTTTTTGTTTTTGTTTTTTTACCTTACAACTCTCAGGTTATATATATTCTATCACTGAGAAAATTTAGGGAAGTTCAACAGAGAACCTAGTGGAAAGAATTAAATTAGAGTCCATTCTTTACTGAGTTGCTCATGGCTTACTTGCTCTACTTTTTTATTCCATCGTTGTCCATCACCCCTTATTGAGCTCACCCCTCTTTATTAATCATTAACCAAGAAAATTTTACAGACATGTCTATAGCCCAATCTATATGGTAGCATTTTCTCACTGAGGATGCTCTTCCCATATAAGTGTAATATGTCAAGATGAAAATCTACCTAGGACATTAGGAGACTGGGAAAGAATACAGAAATTTTGGTGGCAGAGTTACTCTAACTATGTAAATATGAGAAGAAAAAGAGCTCAGTATAATGCACTACAGTGGAGACACCTGCATAGGAGTAGAGTAGAGATACTACTACCAAGATCAGAAGCTAAGAATACAGCTATCAGAGGTGACAGCAGGGGCCTCCCACCACCCCTAACAAGGAACGCCCCCCCACAAAGGACTTCATCTCTTTACTAGATCAGCAGGACATAAGTAGAATCTGGGTCCTCTATTGGGTTCATTTTTCCTTAATGAAGTCTGATTCCACTTTACAAACTCTCAGGTAATGCTTTAATTTTCACTGAGTTGAAACAAAAAAACCCTGCACCACTGTCTTGAGTTGGTTTTGTCAAGTTCAAATTTGCTATAACTTAGGAAAGTTGAGACTGGAAAGGACTCATCTTCCTAAAGCTTCCCTGAATGCTTTAAATACTATGTACAATGTACATATTCTAAACATTATTATATAGTGTCACAAGGAAACATTTATTATTATCTTTTTTATGATTAAATTACAATTATTTTACAAATGTAAAAACTTATTAATAGATGTTTGCATTTTCTATAAAGTATGTAATGAATTCATCTTGTCTTTGATAAGGATGATTAATATGTTTCATTTAAGTTCATTTCCCCATTGAGGTTTCTTCTTCCAAAAGGTAGGGTTTCAATAAAGAACTGAAAATTAGTGTTTGACTTTTGTATTTAAGAGCATCTTATAAGGGCTGTTGCAGCAGGCAAATTACAATTTACCCTTATACGTTACTGATATCAGTTATTTTAACCTACCCAAGATGATTCTCTATTGCCAAACCTATATTACTGGAAGAATATAAACAATCTTCTAATTTATTATTTCAACAATTAGTGTTACCGTTTATTTCAAACACCACTTGTCTAGGATATTTTTGCTAGACAGGATGTAATTTCAACTACCCTTATACTCATCATTATATTTTCTACCTTTTACTCTGAAGAATTATTTATAAAATCTTACCTTTTGAAGAGAGTAAGCTTAGCTCAAGAAAAGCCATTTTGTATTCTAGTAGTCTTAGAGATAAAATAGAGTTCAGTTCCACATTCCTGGCAGGGACTTGCCCAGTTCTAGGAGAGAATGAGCTGAACACCTGGATGATCCAGGTGGGGTCCAGGACTTAAAGGAGTCTTCCATTTTAGAGAACTATGCTAAACTAAAGCAGACAGAGCCCTGAGAAAGAGTCTCTCACCCATTTCCCAGAGACCATAGCTAGAAACTGCTATTCACAGAGGGGCAACATAACCTAAGTTCCAACTGCAGAATTCATACCACCCTGGCCAAGCTATCTGACCACCAAACGCTCTAGTCAAAACACACCACCATCATTCCTGGGCCCAGATTCAAGGAGAAATTCCCCAGATTAGCTGTTAGCACACAACCTTGTACTAGAGTAACCCCAAATTGTGATTTTTCCCTTTAAAAGTGGCTGCTAAGCTCTCCTCAGGAGCCCCTCCTGCTCTTGCTATGGTAAGAGCTGGACTGGGTTCCCTGTTCGTATTTACATCAATAAACCTTGCTATTGCATTCTGCTACATCCTTGTCTCTGGTGGTCTCTCCAAGGTTGTGACTTTGGGCATAACACTTTCTCCCTTGCAAAAACATGTCACAATTACTACTTTAATATGTTAAAGGAGGTGAGTATAGTTTGGTTATTAGTGTTCAATTATACCCTTATAATCCAAAAATATAATATATGTCAATTAGTCTTCATTTGATTCTTTACACTTTATTTTGACATGGAATACTATTTATGTTTGACCAATATTTTGTGTTAAACCATGTGATGAATTATCTTCTAATAAGTTCAATTAACTAAATTTCACAAAATTTATTTATTAAACATTATGCTACCTGAGGTCTAATATGTTAACATCTTCACCTTTTCTTTTATTCTTGTATTATTACTCTTATCTGCTAATACAATCTGGATTATATGAACAAAAATGTTACTGCCTCATACATTTTTAATTCTGGAATTAATCCCTACTAAATCTTACATAAAAAGAATATTTTCCATTCATCTCAGAATTTCTTTTCTTTCACCCTCAGTAGAACACTGGAGCTGAGGGCCATTCATTGTAATTTTAGAGCTCATATCTTGCTGAACTATACTACACTACACATTTACCTGCTTCACTGGGGAGTTAAACAATTACCCTAATCACTATCTTACCAGGATTTACAAGTAGTTGAAGAGCACAAATATTAAATGTCCTCTGAAAAGACTCAAGTAGGAGCTTATGGGCATTTAGGACATGTGGAAACTAATACTGGTGCTACTTATAAGTTTTCTCTGCTGCTTCATGTATAGATCCTGGAGCCTTTCATTGAAACAATCTTGAAGTGGTGTTTCTCTAGTCACATAGTCTGTAGTTATTGGTTTCACCACTCGTGAGTGAAAGACATGTGGCAATTTTCTCAACTCCTTCCTTATTCTACAAAACCTCCTCCCATTTTGAGTGATTTAGATACTTAATTCCTAGATCTAAAATATCTCCTTTAACATAAGCTTTTGTGCTCTAGATACAAAGTCCCATGTACATATTTTTAATTATTTCTTAATTTTTCAAATTATAGTTGCATCATTTCCCCTTTCCCTTCCTCCTTCCAAACCACCTACATTTGCCTCCCTGCTCTTCCCTGTTCAGTCACTATGTTGCTTCTATGCATATTTTTAGGGCTGAGCATTTGGTATTAAGTAACAATTGACATGCTTCTCCCTGAGAAAGACGTTTTAGCTTACTTTCAACATTCTTCTCTATATTTTTTTCCTTTGTTTCTTTGTTTTTTTTGGTCTCTGTTATTTGTTCATGTGTGTGTGTGTGTGTGTGTGTGTGTGTGTGTGTGTGTGTGTGTGTGTGTGTGGTGTGTGTTTGCATGTGTGTAGAATTGACCACTCATGGTCTTTTCCTTGTGTTCTTTATTTGGTACATTGATTGTTGTTCTTCTTATGCAGCTCATGTTTAGGAAGCCATGTTGGTGAGAATATTTGATGCTTCTTTTACAATCATATACTAGCTTCTAGACTGCCGCTTAACATGGGTGTGCATATGCATTTAAGATTGATTCCTGTCTTGAGTGGTCTGTTTTCTTTATCGATCCCTCTTCTGAATCCTTTTCTACTCTCAGTACAGAATTTTTTTTTTATGTAGACTTGAGACAATGATTATTATTACTTAAAATAAGAAAGAAGTAATCTAAAAACCAGAATATTAGTGTCTTTATTTACAGTGAGAACTGAGTCATAGAGATGAAAAATTGCACCAGCTTCACAAAGCCATTCTAATAACAAATACAAATTTAAAAAGAGATTACATGCAGCTTGCTGAAAATAGAAGTTAACCATGGATAAAATCAGGTCATTTTAATCAACCATGTATTATCATTTGCAATAGGGCACATGACTGTATTGTCTCTACAAGATTCTTAAATTTCTTGACAATGTTTAGGAGATGTCATTGTACCAGTCCTGTATTTTAAATGGAGATCCATAAACTAGTCACAATGAAACTGATTAGGTTTTTGAAGCTGATATATTAATTGATTAATTCATTTAGAAGTACTTATTAAGTAGAGATAATATTATAAACACTAAGCAAATCAATTAAGACAGCACATTAACATTTTAAAGGAATTACTAAAAGAGAATTCAAATATAGAACCTAGTAACATAGCTATCCTTTAGATTGAGGATCACAAGCAATGTATTTCAATTTTCTTCATTACTTCAAAAAGATATTAAGTGATGTTATGTGATTGCAGTACAAAAGACAAGATTTTCCTATGAAATAAGATAAGACATTTAAGTGGAAGTGACTTTCAAACTGAAACTTGAAGATTGAAATGCTGAGTACTAAAATGATCTGATGGAAGAGGCTTTGGCAATATGGAAAATGATCCACAGACTTCACTTTAAGTCTTTTAAATGATGGATACAAAGGAAGCTACAATGGTTAGCTCACACAACCCTGCTCTTCAAATGCTAAGTGAAAAGTTTCACTTGAAGCCAGAAAACAATGCCTGAATGAAACAGAAATATATGGTGTAAGTAAATGAATACCCTGAAATTTAGTAAGTGGCTGGTAAGATAATCAATAAAAAAAGGAATAGAAATAGGCATCATGATTGTGCTATTGATGCTGATGTTACAAATTTTGGAACTGCTAAAAAGATATATAAATGGTTATATGAATACTGATATAAATATAAAACAGATAGCACTTTGAAATGATCACTTTGTCTGCTGTAGACAAAATTTTGATGAGAAGGGGGTAAAGACTGGGTATAAATAGTTACTGGAACAGTTCAGGATGAAAGTATTATGAATTACAGAAGATGAAGAGAAATGATTGGATAGATAGATATAGAGTACAGACTCTAAAGAACATTCTCTCTGTTATAATTTTTTGACATAGAAATTCCTACGCTGGATACTTTAAAGATGTCTACGAGCTTCTATTATGAAATCTATGTTTATGTTTATGAATTTACTTTGATTATTGTGTCTTATCTTTCAAATTTTTTAGACTCTGAATGTTGCTAACTCTATAGATTTACTGTAGAAGTAAATAATTTTCTTGTATCAAGAGCCTAATCCACCTGTGAACTGTAATAATGATCAATATGGCAGCATATGCCCCAGAATGTAATAGTGACATGAATGTTATAGAATTAACTGACTGCTTGGTGTTTGGTTTTAAAGCCCATTTCAAAGAAGGAAACATATGCATGGTACTGTAAACATGGCTAAGAAACCATGGTCAGGAATTTCCCAGGTCCTTCATTGAACCGATTAATATTATTTTGCTAAATTGGCATAGTATCACTGGCCTTTAAAATTAAATTGTATCTTTGGGCTTATAGATTAGTCTTGCTCTTCAGATCTTATGAAAGAAGTAATTTGATTTTCAGAGTAGATGATAGTTAATGCAGAAAATCACAAAAAAAATCCAAGTATGGATAATAATTGACTATGGAATGTTCATTCACAAAAAAGGCATTATAAGTCAGTCTCCAGTGGTCTAGGAGCACCTCAGAAGAGACAGTAGAAAGACTGGAAGAGTCAGATATAGTGAAGAACTGAAATAAGCCAGTGTCTTCTAAACATAACTGTGACTGATATACCCATGAACTCTGTAGATATAGTCACTCACACGACAACTGAATAAGATCAAATGAGTCAAAATTCTAGAATGAGAATGAGAAGTAAGCCTTATCTCTAACTGAGATGATATATGTGGGCATCCGATAGTTTCTGGGAAAGAGAAAATCAGATTTCGATAAGATCAGGCTCTTTGTAGTTTGTCCATGATACAGTATTTGGTAAAATATCTAGAAGTATATGGGCAACACAAATTAGAACTGATGGACTATTTAAAAAGAGAAAGGACAAATGGGGGGTAGTTATGATGTATGAGGAAATAAGGAAAAAAGTTAAGGGTATTATCAAAATATATAGTATAAGATTTTGAAATAATTAATAAAAGTATTTTTAAATAAAGGTTTTGCTGAAATAACTTGGAATATATGTAGGATGACAACAGGGCCTGCAGTCTCAACAATATGAGAAAATCCTGACTCATCCTGTACAATTATTATAATCTCCACTAATCTATTACAGTAGCACTTTTTCTGTCTATCAAAAACTACATGATTGTGATCAAATTAAGGGAAATATATAAAGATGACAACATGATCAAGCTCAAGACAATACAATAAAGTTCAAGGTATCAAAAGTTCTCTTTATAAAATAGGCAATGTTATTTTAAAGGGCAATTGCATGTGACTCTTTCGTTCTTATTAAAAGTATGGCTTGATAATTTTATATGATATTTGAATAAGTCAGCAACTTTCTAAATTAGAAACCCACTTTAAAAATTGCAGAAGTCTGAATAATTACAATGGATTCACTAAGTGACTCGCTTGTTAAGGATTTTCAAAATCAGAATTTTAAAGTTTTCTTCTAAGTAATACTCAGATTTTACTTTTGTTATATGCAAATAACAGTTGATTTTGTGTAAGGAAGACTGAATCAAATTGAACTGTGAACAGCAACTTAGTCATGAGTGTATACAGCCTACTCTGTGTAAGAAACTTCTTGCTCAGGCATGACTTGAGATGTCTTCCTAGAATAAGAAAAAATAATTATGAGAAAATACTGGCGCATAGAAATGATTTGTCTGTCTAAGAAGTCTCAAACATTTGTATCACAGACAGCCAAGTTAAGGACATTCAGATCTGATATTGCAAAATTACTTTTCTTACTTTAGAAAGGAAGCCACTAGGAGCTTATTCAGAGAGTGTCTGAAGTTACATATATTATTGAAGGGTTTCTTCTATTTCACCATGTTCAAATTATGAAAAAGGTAAATTCAGACTCTCAAATTGTAATGCTTGATTCTGTATAGACAAAGCAAAGCTGAGTTGACTACTATTTAAAAACAAGCAATGACAGCAAAAGCACCACCAAATTTAAATACCCTCTGGTAAAGAAAGGGATGAGAAGATTTATATGACCCACATGCCTACTTGTCATTCATTTATCCACATGAAGTTACTCTTCATTGCCATTTCATCTGCCCCCTAGGGCTGCAGTTAAAGAACAAAATTTTTTAATGTGATTCATGTCTGATTCTGTCATGGTAGTTTGGAATAAAAACATTTATTTTCTTGATAACATTCTCTTTTTTGTAAATGCTTTAAACATCTTTTATTATTCTTCCTCTTCATTATGTAAAATGTTTCAGAAAAGTAACATATAAACAGATGAAATATATTGAAGAGTTATGTGTGAGCCCATAGAGTATACCACATCTACTGAATGACCAGGATCAGGAGTAAATAAAATAAATTTCAGCATTCCCTGCACTGCTTAGTTAAATCCTATTGTGAATTCTGAGCCTGAGGGCATATGTCTTCACTGAGAAATTATTCGAATGCAAGGTGTATGAAGCTCATGATTCCAATACTCAGGAAAATGTAATTAGTGTCAGAGGATTTTTCTACAATTTGAAAGGGTCTTTATTCATTTGTGAATTGCTTCTACTAATTGGCATGCATCCACCTTCCACCTTGGTATTAGAAATGTAACATTTTAAATTTTTAAAATCCCTAAAATGTAGTTCCCATTTTCAAGTCTAGCATAAAGCTCATACTGCTTTATTGATTCCCTTTCTTGATTGGCACTGAAAATATAAAGTGAATGCATCGTAGTATACAATTACACTTAGAAAATCTTATAATTGACATAAAAGCAAGGGGCATACTGACACTTATGAAATGACATAAGTGATGAAAGCTGAGTCATTTGATTATGTCCAATACTGAGAAGTATACAACAGCACTGTGTTTTACCTTCTGCATTGCAACTGTATCACTTTTTTTCTATTATTATTATTATTATTATTATTATTAACAAAGAAGTTACACTTTCTAACCTTGTATATCCTTATTCAAGTTCCCTACCCCCTCCCACCAGATCAGGTCATTCTTTCTTCCGCACAAGTCCCCATCCCATCCCTGGGTAGACAGCAGGCAGTCCCATGGTCTCACTGTCCCAATATTGCTTAGTTCAGTCTTCACTCCTGGCAGATCCAGTTTTCTCTCCCCTCCCTCAAGAGTGAGTCGGGTGGGTGTTCCTCTAGGTGGAGTGGGATCCAACTGTATCACTTTTATTGAGTCATCCAAGTTCACTATTGTGAGCTTTCTATCAGTAGTAAAGTATACTTATCTTGCTAGATTTAAAATATACCATTATTTTATGAGAAATAAATGGAAAGAAATCCCCAATTTGCTAGTATTTTGAACCTCTCTGAATTGAAAAGTAGTTTAATTTAAGCATTTTAAGTATTCCTGGCACACCACATAGTGGACCCAACATGATGCTGGATGAAATAAGAATTCCTGGCATGTAGCGTCCATGTGATAAAGCCAACATGGCACCTCATATGGAGGGCACACCCCTAGGAGTGGCTATGTGAATCCGTGCCCACCCCTTTCTCTTAAAAAGAAATGCTAAATGACCCTCTCTCTTTTCCCCCTTTTTCTTCTCTCCCTCTTCTTCTCTCTGTCTTTCTTCCCACACTTTCCTCCAGGTACCTGCCCCTCAGAAACTCTCTAAAATAAGCTCTTGTATGGCATCTGGTAGTGAGAGTGTCTCGTATCATGTGCAAAAAAATCTAAAACATAATTTTAAATTAAAGTACTCTGAACTTTTTTTTCAGAGTAGAATTCTACTAAGTATATTTTATACCACCTCACACCTATCAAAATTGCTAAGATCAAAAGCACAGATGACAGCCTGTGCTGGAGAGGATGTGGAGCAAGGAAAACACTCATCCATTGTTGGTGGGAATGTAAACTTGTCCAGCCACTCTGAAATACTGTATAGCAGTTCTTCAGAAAACTGGGAATCAGTCTCCCCAAGGATCCAGCAATACCACTATTGGATATATACCCGAAAGGTGCACATGCACACTCCTAAAACATTAGCTCAACTATGTTCATGGCAGCATTATTCATAATAGAAAGAACCTGGAAACAACCTTGATGCCCCTCAACTAAAGAATGTATTAACAAACTGTGGTACATCTACACAATGGAGTACTATGCAGCAATAACAAAAAATGATATACTAAAATTTGCAGGCAAATGGATGGATTTGGAGAATATTCTCCAGAGCAAGATCTCACAAACCGAGAAGGATAAGCAGGGGATGTACTCACTCATTAGTGGACATTAAGCAAAAGCATTCTTATTTCATTGAAAGAGTGGAAATCTTTAGCATGAGTATCTTGGTGCTTCAGCTTTCTTTACAATGATATTATTTGTAACCATATTCATCTCCTAAAATTCCACTGAATTTGCCACTGTGCCATCCACTTCAAAGAATTAAATACAATGAACAGATGAGAAAAAAATTAAGTGACAGAAACTTTAAAAATTTACAGAAGTCTCACCCAAACTCAGTGACCAGTCAAAGAGAGTGAGGAGGGATTATATAAGCAAAGGGGTCAAGATCATGATGGGGAAACTCACAGAGACAGTTGAGCTACTGGGAGCTAATGGGCTCTGGACTGAGAGTTGGAAACCTGTATGGGACTGAACTAGGCACTCTGAATGTGGAAGACAGTGTGTGGCTTGGACAGATTGTAGGGCCTTTGGCAGTGGGACCAGGATTTTTCTCCAGTGCATGAACTGGCTTTTTGGAGCCCATTCCCTGTAGAGGGATACCTTGCTCAGCCTTCATATGGTGGAAGGGTTTAGTCCTGCTCCAAGTTAATATGCAGACTCTATTGACTCCCTGTGGGAGTCCTTACCCTCTCTGAGAAGTGGATGAGGGGTAGGGTGGGGAGAAGCTGGGACTAGTAGGAGGAGGGGAGGGAAGGGGAACTATGGTTGGTATGTAAAAGTGAAAAAAAAAAACAACTTTTAAATAAAAAACTTTCAAAAAAAACCCTCAAAATTAACTAATTTTGATAAATTGTCATTATACTCAAAACAGCAATTTTTATCTCTACCCCAGTGGTTCTCAACCTCCCTAAGCTGTTGCTCTTTGATGCAGTTCCCTCTGTTTGGTAACCCCTCCAACCATGAAATTATTTTGTTGCCACTTCATAACTATACTTTTGCTACTGTTATGAATTGTACCTTTCTTTTCTAAGGGTCTTAAGTGGGGATCATGACCCATCACTTGAGAACCACTGATTTACATAGATACATTTTAAATTTCTTTGTTTGCATGTAAGCTCTCCTTAGAAGATTTACCAATATGCCTCATCAATCTCACTTCAAACATTCTTTGAAAATAATTAAAAATTTTATTCATTTTTTAACATTCCATGCCTTGTACACTCCTTTGTCTTTGTCTAATTTTTATAAATGTATGTAAAAACTTTGCTTCTTACACTACAGCCTCTGGCATTCTGAGTTAGGACTAAATGTTCCAGCTCCAGGATATCTAGTATCTTCTTCTGTACTTCATGGACATGCATATTCACATCGAGAAATATAGTGAAATCCTTAGTAAATAAAAGAAAACTATCAGGACACATTGAAAATACAGTAAATTTTTAAGTCTCAGACCTTGTTTTTCATCCTCCAAAATACCCACTACTTTTGTGAGAGTGAAAACAATAATATGTTTTAAACAAAGCACCAAAAAATACTGACATAACTAAACTTCAAGTGATAATGTCAAATTTATGTCAAATCACTTTCTTATGACAACTTTTCATACTTCTTAAAATTTAAAAAGGTGTTCACTAGATATCACATTGCCATCTATCTTCATTTTTAAAACAGAATTCTGATGAAATGATTCAACTGGTTTTTGAGATTCAATATTTCTTAAGTATTTAAGATTATAAATAATTGTCTTTCCATTGCCATGTTGAATGTGTACAGAAAAAATAAATTAAATAAATAAAAAAAATCTCAGACCCAACCAATAAATCAGGTAATGTATTTTACAAATTAAAATATATAAAAATATTTTAGATTTATTCATTATATAAGTAAATAGCAATTTAATTTGTTCATTTTATGTATTTTATATGGATAAAATGTGTAAAAAGAAGCAGCAATGATTTTTTTTTATGCTTTATGACTGCAAGAGATTTGCCCAGGTCTTATAGGATTTAGAGCATGCTGCTCCTGGGTCATTGATGTGTTAGATTCAGCAGTTAGTCAAAATAAGCCAGTGTCCACCAACTTTACACATTTCCCACCTATGATTTTCTTTTTTTGTCTATCTTTTTATTATTATTATTATTATTATTATTATTTATTATTATGAACAAAGAAGTTACACTTTCTAACCTTGTATATCCTTATTCAAGGTCCCTTCCCCCTCTCACCAGGTCATTCTTTCTTCTCCACATCTCCCCATCCCCTCCCTGGGCAGGTAGCAGGCAGTCCCATGTTCCCACTGTCCCAATATTGCTTAGTTCAGTCTCCACTCCTGACAGAGCCAGTTTTCTCCCCCCTCCCTTAAGAGTGAGTCAGGTGTTCCTCTAGGGGGAGTGGGATCCAAGGAGTCAGTCCAGGGTGTTTCTGATCCCAAGCTGTTCAGTGGTTGTGGTTTGCAGCTTGGGCATACTTTGCTTTTTTCTTGTTTGTTTGTTTAGAGTCCATTAATGAGTGAGTACATCCCCTGCTTATCTTTCTGAGTCCCCTGCTTATCTTTCTGAGTTCTCACCTATGATTTTCATTCAGACTGATTTGGTGCCTTAAGCAAATCATTTTGTTATTTGGCACAGATATATACCAAACATGTCATAAAATTTCATCAAATATTTAACAATCATTATTTTTTTAAAAAAGTTTGGAAAACATAAATATACAGGAGAGTTTTATTTATATACCTCCAGACATTACTATTTAGGTTGATTTTAAATTTATCAAAGCTATTCCCTGAGACTCAACATTAATATCTGTGGCAGGTAGGAATAATAAAGGACAAAGAACCCAGGTCATTTTGCATATTAGTTCTTAGAAAGGTCTTTCAATTACAGAATTGTCTAAAATAAGCCCTCAAATTGTTGTTTAAAATATTTTTGAATACACAAAAAAGAAGAGTAACCTACTTATTTTCTAAAATACCCATGTCTAATTTATATGACATAAAATTCTATATTAAAGAATAAAATAATGCTCACTTAATACTAAATTACTCTTCTACTTTCTTATTTCTCAGATTTCCATCAACTTACATTAGTTTTACAATTTTTTATGAAAATGTTCTATTGTAGAGGAGTTCTCCCAATGAGACATACTATTATTCTGAAACACATTAAAATCATTTTCAATTACTATTTAAAAGTAAAAAGTAATTTTAAAATCCTCAACAAATCATGTGTTTGTTCTTTGTGGCACTTACAATTTATGTGTGCGAAATTAAAGCACTGAGAAAAAAGAAAAATATACTATGTCCAAGATGATTTGAAAAACTTTTTCTTAAAATCTATCCTACTTCCTTTTCTTTCAATATGAGAAATCACAAACAAGGATTTGTGCCTGGCTCACAGACGGCCATGTAGAAATAAATGACCTCTCTTTCTCTTTTTTTCTCTCTCTTCCTTCTTTTGATGGAAAACATTCAAAGTAAAATTTATTTTATAAAATCATGTTATAAAAAATACATAGACATAGATGCATATTTTCTCATAAATATATAATATGTACTTAAAAGCAAAAAAAAAATACTGAGTTTATTGACAACTAAATTTTTATTTAAAAAGTTCTTTCTCAAACCCTCCACTGCTCCCCCTCACCCATCTTCCATCAGCCCCTTCCTGCCTCCCTAATAAGACTGTGTTTTCTGCATGTTGTAAATATTTGTTTCTCCTACTGGATTAATAAAAAGCTGAATGGCCAAAGGCAGACAGGAAATGTGGGTGGGACTACCAGACAAGGAAACTCTGGGAATAGGAAGAGACATCAGCAGAAATGCCAAAGAGATTCCAGTAAGACTCCAGGGGTGAACCGTCAGAAACAAAGAAATAAAGATAACTATGCTGCTCTGAGAAAAGATACCAAGCCATATGGCTAAATCAATTAATGGAAATAGATTGAGCTAAGATGAAAGAGCTAGCTAGCAATATGTGTGAGCCACAGGTCAATCAGCATAAAATTAATACAAGCTTCTGTGTGTTACTTTGGGACTGCTGGTCCAGAACCATGGGGCTAGTACAGGCCAAAAATTCATTCTATATTCTCCCACCCCGTTTTCCCCATCCTATCCCAGGGAAGACAGGGAATCCCAAGGTGAGTTAGTTCAGTCTAGCATATCCAGTTGAGGTAGGTCAGAGTCCCTACCAGTATCAAGGTTGAGTAATGCGTTCCTCTGTAGAGAATTGGCTCTGAGAAGCCAATTCTTGCACCAGGAATAAACTCTGGTCCTTCTGCAACAGGCTCCACTAACTACCCACACCATTTGACTGTGTTCTACATGTTTGGTTTCTGTCCATGAAGGTTCCTCAGCAGTAATTTCAGATTCAATGAGCTCTCAATGGCTCGGGTCAGCCATCTCTGTGGGTTTCCTCCTCATGATCCTGATCCTTTGCTTATATACTCACTCCTCTAAATGATCTCTTAAACTAGTATTCACTTTTTTAATCATATATCTACACAAAACTGAGGTCTTGAAATATCAATTAAACCAACCATGAGTGTAGTAAAAGTTTGTATCCCTGTTCTTACAGTCTACCCTAAAGTGTTCCAAGTGTGATAGTGTCCAACATTTTGCAAAGTTAGGAGAAAAAAATTCTATGATGCCATTAAAACAGGTGTAATTACTTTCTCTATAATGTCTTATAAAACTTGAATTGACAAGGGAGAAGCATCAGAATGTTCACTAATGGATTCCATATATTCTGAATGTGGATTTCCATTCTTTTCTTTCTACAGAAGCAACTGATGAGTCATGAAATTCAGTCTCTTTTTACATTCTGACGCTAGTGAAGAACTGAAATTTTTGAAAAGTTTTGGAATATTTTCAAGCTTTATTTTGCTGGCTCTCCACTTTGTAATATGAGAATGAGTCTGTATGTGTCAGCTCAGTGACTGAGCTCTTGATACACATACTTTAGGCATAGAGTCCCACCCTCAAAACTGAAAACAAACAAAAATAAACAAGACTACCAGTACTGAAGCAATGAGGAGCTTTAGTCTCTTAAATCCTGTTTTTGTGGCTGAGTGTATTTTGCAGACTTACTATATCTGATTATCTGTAGGGTATTTTTGGGATGAAGCCCTTTAATGTATCCATTCTAGCTTTAGCAAAGAAGCACAGACACTGCATATTGCTGTGGTGTTATTATCTGATAGTACCAAGAGACAGAAGAAATCTTATCCTTAAAATTATCACCTAGAACACTGATAGTTGTTGGTTTGTTTTTCTTTTTCCCTTTTATTAGTCTTGATTCATTCTTTTTATTGAATATTGATACATTATACTTTGATCACAGTTTCCCTTTCTATTCTACTCCCAGATCCACCCTCAGCTTTATTCCACACTGTCGTTACAATTTCTCTCTCTTTTGAAAAAATAAATAACCAAATGCAAAAAGCAAATTAACCAGAATAAAATAAATGAAAGCTTAGGTACAGTGAAAAAAACACAAGAAACACAGACACATAATTTTTTTTGTGCGCACACACACACACAACTTAAAAATACACACAGAAACTGTAACATACAATGAAAAATGTAGTGAAATTTTTTTTAAAAAGCAAAAAAAAGCAGTATGAGATAAAATATCTACAAAAACACTATTTAGTTGATTTGGTGTTGGCTATCTACTGCTGGGAATTGGGCCTGTCTTAATGTCTAGTTTATATATCCAGTAAAATTTATTGGTGAAAACTGATTTTTGTGTCTTTTGAAAGCAGATATCAATTGCAAATAGATTCTTGGTAGAGATGGGAGCCTGGGAGATGCCAAGTATCAGTTTTCTCTCAAGGAGGGGGATCTTAAATCTAATCAGAGAATGGTTGGCTACTTCTACCACATTTGTGTCACTATTGCATCAGTGTATTATGCAGTCAAGTCACCACTGTAAATCATTGGAATTGAATTTGGGTTGGTACTTAAGGTTCTTTTCTAGTAGAGTGCAGTGCTCTTTCCAGTACCATTAACAGTGGTCAGTAGGGATGGAGAATCTAGTCAGGTACCAGCTGGGCTTCATAATTAATAAGATATGTGGTATTTTCAGCAATATGACCTTATCATTAGTTTGTGAAGTTCAGCCAATAGTCTTTACAATAACCAGTGTTGTTAAGGGTTTCCATTAGTCTCCTTTGGCTAACAGCACAATTAGATGTAACCCACTCCTGATACGGGACTTTCCACTTAGTGTAGAAAGATGTCTAGTTTGGGCATTATTTCCACTGATACTTAGTGACTCTATTACATATCTTTCATATATTTTTAACAGCTTACACAGTAGTAGATACTCATATAACCCCTCAAATGGCCTTCAGCATTGATCTCAGTTACTGTTTTATTGCTTAGTCATCAGGACTAAGGCAACCCTTATAAAAAAAAAAAGCATTTAATTTTTAGAGGGTTAGTACATGATTATGGTGGCAAACAGACAGGAATGTGTTAGAGCAGTAGTTAAGAGCTTTATATCCTGGTCTGCTTGTAGCAGGCGCACACACACATACACAAGAACATGCACATACACATGCACAGAATGGGAGATACATAGACAGAAAACAGCAGAGAAATTTTGAAGGTATCATGGACTTTTGAAACTTCAAAACCTTCTCTAAGTGACATACCTCCTCCAACAAAGTCACATTTCCTCATTCTTCCCAAAGAGTTCCAGGAACTAGGCATAAAGTACTTAAAAACATGAGTCTATGGGAACATGTCATTGAGACTAGGGCAGTGTTAGCTGTCCTTCCCATTATTTCCTCCTTTACTTCCTTCAAGCCTTCTCATCCACATTTAATTTTCTCACTTAATTCATCTTTTTGCTTCACCATAACTATATATCCTCTTTCCCCTTTCTTGGAAGTTACCCTGTTTCACTTAGTTCTTGAATCAATAACTAACTTCTGTGGTTATAAAAACTGTAGTGTGCCTGTAGAAATCTTAAAAGCTAACCTCTACATCTTAAAGAGTATGTAATACATTTACATTTGTGGGTGGGCGTGAGTTACCTCACTCAATGAGTTTTTTTTTTCTTAGAGCCAATATTTAAGTGCAAAATTCACAATATTTTGAATGATTTTCCATTGTTTAAGTGTACTAAATTATCATTGGTCATTCACTTGTTAATAGACATCTAGACTGTTTCCCCTTTCTGGCTATTATGAAATAATCTGTTTTCTAATCTTTTTATTTTGTTGCTACTGTTTCTTTTTTGTAGATATCACAATATTATACTTTAAATAATATCAGCTCAGCAAAATCAGAATCATACTGTGATAGAAAATATACAATTATTGTAAACAATTCTCTGAGTTATAAACAGTAAAGCAAATATATTTTTTGTGAATATATTTACAGTGTAAATGCTTTTACTTTTCTTAGGAATTTCTCGCCCATAAACTGATTAAAACTTTGTTAGCATTTTCAATGTGTAGAAATAAAATGTTTTCCTGGAACCTCCATTCAACCCATGTGTACTCTAACACCTACATAAGATCACTTATACATTTTCAAATTAATTATAAATTTTATAGTAGATGAAAATTTATAAATTTATAGATAGCTTTTGCAAGTTGCATATAAACCACCATACATACATATATATATTAAATATATAATCATAAAATCATAATGAAAATCTTAAGAAAACTATGTTAAATATACCTGAATACATCTACATATACAAATATATTATCTCCAAGTGTTTAATATATTTTAACATCCTAAAAGATAATATTTTTAGTATTTTAATATTATTTAAATTTTATTCAAGTCTACTCAATTTGTGAAGAATTTATTATCTGTATGTCCCTGATTCTACTTATGGTGCTTTTGTATAACTGAATTATATACTACTTGCATAACACAAATTTTGAATTCTGTAATACATCTGGCACAACTTCTAAAATAAGCTCATGTTACATGCAGTCACAGGAACTGAACAGTTTAGGATTATTAGACAGGATATGGACCTACCAAATATTTGTTTATTTTAAAACTAATAAAAATTTTATCATAGTCTCAAACACTCAAGACAACTAAATGTAGAAACATGGTGACAAAGATTCTAAAAATAGGCATATCTAGCGCCTTGCTGAAAAATAATGGCAACAGTTTATATTTTAGTAAACATGTGCGTTTTCTACATCTTCATTAAATGTTTCTTATTTGCAAAAATTCACTTTCAGTTAAACAGTTCATAATAATATCCTTTACTACAATAGGGGAGAACATGCCTGGAACATTTCACTATCCAAAGGAACAGAGATACTGTGTCTTCTCTTAAAGCTTCATGTGACTTTAAATTGAAACTGTAAACATATATATATATGTTAAAATTTGTATCTTTTCATTTTTATTATCTCCATGATTATTTATATGATTAATTTTTTGTAATCTAATTGCACATCACTTATGCCTACAACAAAGCAAAAATTGAAATAGAGCAAGAGTCATAATTTATCTTCTCATTCCAACTGTGAAATCTTGTATTTGTTTTGACATGTATTTAACAGGTGAAGATGTAATTGAATTGGCACCTACCTCAAAGTTGAAGGTTTAGTGTGTGTGTGTGTGTGTGTGTGTGTGTGTGTGTATTTGTGTATATTTCAATTTGTTTGACTGCAGTGACATTATAACAGAATTTTCAGTGAAGTAAAACTGTGGAGAGCATAAACCTACAGAATATGCTATACCAATGTTTTTATTTGTAAGAATTTAAGCAATAGAAAAAGGTCTTACTAATACTAAGTATTATATTTTCTTTGTTGTGAGTCTTTTCAGTACTTCAATCTTATTGAAGTGTTTGGATCTGTTTTTAATGTTATCTATCTTTCATCTCAAACTTAACTGAGAATCCCATACATGAGTACTGTATGTACATATTGTCTACCTCTCCCTTCCCCCTCCAACTTCTCACATGTCCATTCATTCCATTTAAAATTCATGACTTCTTGTTTTAATTATTTGTGATATGTGATATATATATTCACATACATAAACATGTAAATATAATGTATTGCCTCCTGAGTTCTTTTAGTTTTGCTCATATGCATGTGTTAAGTGCTGACCACTTGAGATTGATATTTTATTATCATATATATATAGGCTTATTAACATATATATAGTCTTATTAACATATATATATATATGTTAATATATATATAGTCTTGCTCCTAAGATAAGACTGATTCTCTCTCACTAAGCAAAAGCTTACATATTTTCACTTAGGGGTAGATTCTGCTGAGATTTCCCTCTTTAACTTTGGCATGTAAATGATAACTCTATTGTTGAGATGTCATGTCTAAAAGACACTGTTTTATGGTAGAAGCCCAGATAGTCAGGGCTGTTACAGTCTTTCCACTCTCTCAATATTACTGTTTGCTTTTCTAGAATTTGCTGCTAAGTAGTATCAAACTAAATGTGTTACTCCTCTCTCATTTTGGTTTTCTTTATACTGGGTTTTACCTGGGAACATTCCCATCAGACACCAGTCCTTCAGTGTTTATTATCAATGACAAAGTAAATACCACTAACAATGAACATACAGAAGCATAAAAGCACTCACTACATTTCCTAGCTTCACATCGTTTATAACTTCTCTCCCAGCACAAACTTCACACTCTTGTTAAACAATTTTCTGAGTTATACACCCAAAATATATCACTCTTTGTAAAAACTTTTAGGTCACATATATTTTAAAATGTCGTCTATTACTACATGCCACAACTGTGTCTCTAATATTTAATGTTATCAGGGATTTTTGTTAGAAATATGAAGAATGGGATCTTGATCTTCTGTAATCACTATTGGATCCAAAAAGTTAAAAAAAAAATTGCTAGAAATCTTAGTTAAAACATTCCAAGCATTAGTGTAAGTAGTGACATCAGAGAAAGAAAGAAATAAAAACAATTGATAGGAGAAGACAAGAGAAAAGAGCAAAAAAGAAGAGAAAACTAGAAAAGAAAAAAGGAAGGAGTTGTGATTGGAAATATGTTGCAAAGCGGGACACAGTAGGGAGAATCAGCAGTTCAAGATCATCCAGAGCTCCATAGAGAGTTTGACTGAGGTTTATCTACTCTAATAAGATAAGCTCCAGAACAAAACACAAAACTATTAAATAAGAAGCACATAACTGTAAAATGTAGAGCCTTCTATAGTGAATAAGAAAAGTTCTGTGAAAGTAGACTATATTTTCAAAATCTTATACTATCATCGCAACTCCAGAATTCAAAGCACAGATATGCAATACATGATTAAAGATACTCTGACACTGAATATATCTTTGTGGTTATGCTAAGCAGACAGGAGTCTTCAAAATGTCTCACTATAAACATCTTCACTCTACCTCCTCCAGTTAGGACTTAATGACACATAAAAATTCTAAATTAAATTATGGCCTCTTGAAATAGTGAGAAAATTACAAAGGGCATCTCAGACCTGTTGAGCCATGTGTTATTACCACCATGTGTTATTGTCAGCCATAGACCAGTCAGCAAAGTGCATTATACCTCTACTTTATATAATCATCATGGTCATTCACTATGCCTTATCAAAATTTTAATCCTAATTTGTGAAATGTTATCTTGTATAAAATAATCCATCATATTAAACTACCTTATTTGACAAAGCTTTTAATGATGAAACACACACAGAGATACACAGACACCCAGACAAACAAGCACACACACACACAGATACACAGACACACAGACACACAAGCACACACACACACACACACACACACACACCAACTATGTACCCAGAATTCATTTTAACTATATTCAGCTATCAGTTATACACTTGAAAAGAGAAGAAACTCAGGCTGTGTGCATCTCTAGTCCTTCTCACGCTCTACCCTAACTTCAGAACAAAGTTCTAATATGCAACATTTTGCTTAAAGAAAAGGACATTAAAAATCCTCATTCATGGAGAGAAGAATTATGGTTTAAATGAAGAACACAGTCAATATTTTTCACCTTGTTAGACTTCTAAAATAAACAACACAAAGAAACAAAAATATAAACAATACAAACAAAAATAAGAAGCAAATACACCAGTTCATAAAAATCTTCATCAGATGTGCAAATTCTTGACTCTCTATTTAAACTTTGATTATTTCAGGACCCCAAAGATGAACTTAAGGCTTTACTAGATCTTTAAGTCCCTCATGCCAATGTGACCACATTGAGCAAGTCTTATGTTCTTCATTTTCACTATTTAAAATTAAAATCTCTTCAAATACTTGTATTTGTTATTTGGAATAGTCTTACTAGTTTTTAAATATACTATGTGATAAATTGTAGTTCTTTAAAAGCATTGCCTTCGTGAATAGATATTAGTAATTTGGTAGTGTTTCTTAAATGAATTGTGGCATTGAGTTCATGAAAAAGCTGTATTAAGCTCATCTCAAAATAAATAAAATTGTTACAGGAAAAACTACAAAATCCTTTGATTTTTTTAGGCAGTGCTAATTGGACTCAGTGGATTGTTTTATAAAAACAAGATGATACTAACTTGGGAGAGCATATTACAATTGGAGATTCAGAAGAAATTATAGGGAGTAATTTTGGATAGATGTGATTAAATAGATTATATGCATATGTGATTTACCTAAGAACAATATTATTAAGGGTATAAAGAAATGGGGGAAAATGACAATTTATTTTATATATTTAGACCATAAATTACACTAAATGATAGAATTTATATCATTGTATGTTTTCCAATAATATTTTTACATCAAAAATTATGTTCAGTTAAAGTTAGTTTAGCTACTCTTCAAGTTGGATTACATTTCAGCTAGCAAATATATAAAAGATGGTCACTGAAGTGGCTTAGAAATAATTGAAAACCACAGTAACATCCTATGAACTTAAACCTTCCAAAGTTATGGTCCCAAGAGATTAATATAAAAATCTAGTTCAAACTAGGTCTACTACTCCTAGATTCAGTACTTGTCAGAGAGACATATTTTCATTTCCCCTCTGGCTTCATTAGTCTTTTGCTGCATTGGGTATTGTGAAGATAAAAGGAAAAATTCAGAGGCTTGATTTTCCATGTACTTATGTAGTTAATCAAATTAACAGAGTCTATGTCTACTTCTAAAGGGCTGTCTATTAGAAATAGGAACTCAAACTTCAATTTTGCATCCAAACCCACCAAAAACACAAATAGAAAAACAAACAAACAAACAAAACTCCAAAAGTAAAAAAAAAACCTGTAACACATATAAACTATTCTTTCTATATATCATTTCTTTAGATCATGAGGTAGTTTATTCAAACCCCATTTTATTACAAACTATGGTTATTAATGTACATGTTTGGCAGACTATTATTTTATGTTTTCTTAAATACCAAATGTCAAAAGCAAGTTGAATCATTTCATCAGAATTCTGTTTTTAAAAATAAAAGTTGGGAAAGAATCATTTTAAATACTGAGAAGTATGAAAAATCATAAAATGAAGGGAATTTACATACATTTAACATTACCACCTGAAGTATAGCTATGTCAGTATTTTCGATGGTAATGGGTATTTTGAAGGATGGAAAACAAGGTCTGAGACTTCAACATTTCACTCAAACGCATGCTGAATCACTTTTATACACTAATGATTTCACTACATTATAGATTTTGACTTTTCTCACCAAATGGAAAGGACTTCTATAAAAGGAGAGCAAACTAAATTATGTTCTTAGTTTAGAGACAAGATAAATGACCCAGATGATCAGCCATTGAGCTGAGCTGAGGTCTCAACTCCTGGTTTCCCCTCAGCTCTCCCTGAGCTCATTGAACAGGCCTTTGGTGCCAAGACACCTGAGCACTGACTCAGAAGCTGGTGATGGTACAGGAGAGTCAGGAATATTGGAAGGAACAGGCTCGAGAAACCTCTCTTTCATTCTGTCCAGAATTGGACAATACCTTTCTTTCTAATGTATTTTTAGAAGCTAGTGTTGTCATCTTTTAGTAAGAGAAATTTAATTCTTGCATTAAAGCTATTTACAGTATTTATGCCATTTTTCATTCAAATGTAATAAAATGGATGAGAAAAGCAAAGATATGTCTTGATATATCACACTTAAGGGACTTCCTTGCATGATAATTCATACCTCTAATCCTACTACTCCAGAGGCTGAGGCAGAAGACTTGTCATGAGATTAAGACCTAACAGGACCTCCTAGTGAGTTTAAAAATTAGGCTGGACTTCTAAGTAAGATATTTTCTAAAGAAACAAAAGGGTCAAAACAACAAATAAAAATAGAAAACATTACAAACTAATTGAAATAAAGCATTCAAATATGAACATGGTCTCTAGCAGCATACACTTTCTGGTGGAACTTACTTTGTTTTAATATAGTGTACATTGAAAAGCCTATCAGTTATTCTCTGAAAATAGCTAAGTAAGATATTTTTAAAAAATCAATTTAGGTTGGCTAGGCCTTAGTATAACTTAGCGGTGGTGAAAAAAAGCATTTTTTATTTATTATTTAATATTGTTTATTTAATAATGTTTAAAGTTAAGAGTTGGTTTAAATCATAAATTCTTATAATGTGATCATATGTCTCTGAAGTGTACTATATGTATTATTTTCTATTAAAAGCTTAGAGTTGCTTGAATAACTGTGGGCAATGGAAAGGAAATACGGTTTCTTAGAAATATGCACATTATTTTCAGAAGCCAATATTATCAGAAATGACAAACGGGCTAAGTCATCAATTGGCACCAGGAAAGACTTCTAATCACACCAATTTCTGATGTAAAAAACAGAAAGACCATAATAAAGATCACTGCCCCTGCCTTTGATTGCATTTATTATTAAACAATTTAATAATAGTAATAGTAACTGGTGTCTTAAAATAAACTATATGTATGTCATAAACATTTTTTTAATTCCCTTACATTATAACTTCACAATTTCAGTCTTACTTTTTTATCAACATAATTTACAAAGAGCTGGTCCAATTAAAAGGATTATGAAAATTGTTTTCACCTCTAAAATTTATGCTAGGCAGATAGATGGAAGAAGCAGCATGTGTTTTATTCACTTGGGTTATGTCACATTCAGATAAGAAATAAGTCCCTTTGTTTTGAATTTTTAGTTAAAAAATATCATTTTAGCAGAGATGTTTCCCTTGTACTTTAAATATCAAAATAAAAAAAAGGGAGGAAAACACAAACCAAAATCTTTAAATTTGGAAATCTTGATTAGAGTTTTGAAAATACCCAAAGTGAAATCTTATCCTTTTACCCAGCATTACCTGAATGGTAGCTAAAAGGAAGCAAGAAAAATAAGTGCATAAAATTGAGATCATTACACATGTAGGAAAAGGCATAATTTACATATAATTCTGCATATATAAACTATAAACATGTGTATACAATGTATACACACATATAATAATGCTATGCATATGTTTGTCCACACAATTATCCAATTTACATGTTATTGCTCTGATTAATTTTAAAGGCTTTAATACATTAGAGAAAACACATATGCAATGAAATTAACTAAATGTATGTTCTGTTCACCTGAAATTTCATAACTGAGGCATTTTGAGCTAAGTTACAAATTTATCCATTTTATTACTTGAGTTCTAAAGTCCTTACATCATCATTTCTCTGCATAGTGTCCTTGATTGTCATGGGTTATGCATGCCACAAAAATGTGAGGGATTTCATGAGCTTTTCCTTCACCAAGATCATTTCAAAAAAGCATGAAATTTATTCTTATGGTCAATGTAATTGTCAAAGGATAGATGTGTGCAAATACTGGATTTACACTGAAAGAGGGTAACACTGGGCTAAGACTGCTGAGGCAGCATTATGACTTCCAGAATCCTAAACACAAAGACGTTCTTGTAAGATGATAAATCTTTAAAACTAAAATTTCTAAGTAAGAAAAATGAAGTTTCCAAATCAGTCATTAAACTTTATTATTTTCTTTCTGAACCTTTATTTAAAATATTATATTCATCATCCTATTTTAAATAATTTTGCAATTTGATGAAATAATGTCTTTCTAGTCAAAATATAATAGCATCTACATAAATAATGTCATATAATGGTATATAATATTTGAAAACTATTCTGAATTAGACTATCTTTAATCATTTTACACTAATCATGGCAGAGCTGAAGGGAATGTCACAAAGCATTTGTTATTTCTAAACACTATTATTGTAATTACTACTAAAAACTAGTGATGAATAAAAGCAAAACTCTGTCAGATCTTGGTGAATTGCAATAGCAGAACGTTGCCTTGAAGGGAATTAGCTATTTGTTTAGTAAAAAAATAAGTAATTAACTTCAATAAGAAACGTAGAAGAGTTGCTAATCCATCCTTATATTAATATCCAGGGAATTTATGAAGATAATGTCTTTTGCTATAAATTAAAGTTTTTTAACTTAATATTAATGTAAATTTAAAATAAGATGCTAAGTAGGGGATAGAAACCTCCATGAAAGCAAAATAGTGTCCTCTTAAATATAAAATTTCATTCTTATATAAATTTGTTCTCACCATATAAACAAATTTGTTATTCATTCAAGGGTGAAATTTAAGATAAGATAGACTTATTTCAATATTTGATAAATGAAATAGAAATATTACATGTATGAAGTTATATTGTAATTCAATAAGGTTTACTGAGACTTATTTTCCAAATGTCCAAAGCACCAGGGTCCTTAGGGGAAACAATTAACCTGATATGTTTAATATACTGTGCTGCAAGAATGCATGGTTTTCTAGAAAGATGTCATTATTATTTGTAGTATCTAAGGTTTTTTTTATCTTTTTTTTCCTGTTCACATAAGTGAAGAGCTTCATCCTGATATTTTACATGACGAGACAGTGATTGATTTTATGGACTTTCTGAAATAACGCTAAAATAAAATGAATAGTTGAGGACAGAAGTCACATATGTTATATATCAAATGCAAAGAAACCTTGAAAAGTGAATTTTTTATATTTATGTACTTGTGTATTTTACCTGTATGCACATCTAATTGGTTATAAACATGTTTTGGACATTCACTTTCCCCCATCATTTTAATACAATGCCTTAATGTATGTATATACCAGACGGCTTTACAAACTTGTGGGTTTATCCTTTTTTTGTGTGGGAAAATGGTGTAAGGTAAGGCCTCAGGGACTCATGATGAATTACATTCAGCATGTAATGATCATTTCTAAAGGCAGCTTGAAAGAATTCTGCCTTCTCTTTACAATTCGGTTGTGGCTGCGTCTGGAGATCGCTGGAGTTCTGCTGCCCTCTACTGGTCGCACTCGGGTAAGTGCCTATATCACTCAATGTCTTGCGTCCTAAATTTCAATTTTCTTTGGTTTTGCACACGTGTAAATGCATCATAACTTAAAGTATCTTCAAGTTAACTTTGAAACATTTTTAAAATTCCATACAGAAAAAGAAAAAGAAAGCTTAATCAGTATTATACGTCTTAGTTCAAGCATTTCTGGGTCCGTTTGCTGTGAGTCATTAAGAAAGCAGTGTCCAAACATAAAAAACGACAACGTTCACAGATAAGCAGATATTCTACAGTTCCATTTAACTTTGGCCCTACTGAGACTGTGCATGTGCATGGAGATTGTGTTTATACCTAAGCTGATGATGGGCCTAATTTTAGTGTTCGTTTCTATATAAAGGAGAGCTATTTTATTTCTCTGTTCCTTTAAGCCATCTTCTGTCTTGATATACATGGATGCTCAGTGTTCTTACCCAGAATATTCCTGTATTTACTCACTCCAGTCACTTTGTTTTCTTCTGATCACACCCCACCTATAGAACAGTGCCTTGCTTGAAAACTCAATTTAAAATTTATAAGCCGTGAAAAACTACTGAACTATATAGATCAGCACATCCAAGCCCCAATTTAATCCTAATAAGGGATATGAATAATGTGTAGTAAGATTTATCAATATCACAGTGCATCAAACTTGTTAATCAATTAGCTTTCTGTATATCAAGTAAAATAAATATTTTTAAATGGGAATACCAAAGCCATGGCATAGCTGAAGTTTAAATTCAAGCTTTGTATTTTCTATATATGATGTATTATGTTTTTCAAAAACTTTTTATTAGGAAAGCTATACCAGACGCATAATCACTATACAATGATTAAACATTACCTTTACAATTTATAATCACTGAAATTACAGAATAAATATATGCACATTTCTTTTGAATCTTTGTGTGTGAGAGAGAAAACATTAAAAGTGCTTCCTACAAAGCTGTTAGTGATATATACCCAGTTGCTTTTTTATTTTTAATATCATATATATATAAGAAAGTGCAGATGTTCTCAAAAAATCTTGGCGTCAGGATGAAATGTCACAAGGAGGGTGCTCATCCCTAGGTGTGTCTCCAGCTGTTAAACCAACAAGGCTTCATTTCAGTAGGATCCAGCCTCAACTGTGACTTTTCCCAGCGTGGAAGGAGAGATGCTGTGAGTTGTACACTAGGAATGAAGGGCACGTGGAGCTATGGAGAGGAAAAAAATGGATCAAACCCGAACTAAGCAGATTAAGTTGTATTGGAAGTGTGTGTGTGTGTGTGTGTGTGTGTGTGTGTGTGTGTGTGTGTGTACTGCACCCAGTGCAGACTGAGAGACCTAAGTGTATGGAGAGGTTTGCTGTGTGCACATGAATATGTGTGTGAGAGACAACAGTGTGAAAACATTCGAGCAAGACCCGCCCCTCCCTCCCCATCCTGCAGTTTTCAAGCATGCAGCAAACTGCATTGTTAATACATGTACAGAGTCTGTGCCATGATGGGAAAAGAGGAGAAAGCCATAAATGTCAACCTCCCCCCTCCCTTTCAAACAAAACTGGAACTAAAGGGAATAAAAGTTAACTGAAAATAAAAAGACACATTGAATTTTACTCAATTAGGATCAATAGAACGATCCCCGATATACCTCACACATGGCACAGTCAAAGTTTCGAGTTTCAGTATAAAAAATAATGATAACATTTGCTGGCAAAAGTCTGCGAAGGCACTTCATTGATTAATGATCTGAGTATGGCCCTTCCTCAAAATCACATCTGAGAGGGGAGAGCCCACTTCTGTATTCTCTAGTTATCATGCGTTTCAGTTCTGTCCTGGGCAGGGGGGAACTGTGAGGGTAGAGTTACTGGGACAAGTATAATGGGAGCCGGGGATATATTTCTTTTTATTTTCCTTTTCTTTTGAAAATCAAAACAAAGCCACTAATTTATTCTCTTCTTTCTTTTAGAACCTGTATGCTGTTTTCTCCAGAACTTCGAGGTAATCCGGCTTAGTTTGGAGTTTGGCCCTTAAGTCGAGGTAATCACTTTTGGGGGTTTGGTGGTCTGTGAAGCCCTTTCCAGCTGAGAAGAGAAGGGTTTCTTTAAGCCTGGCATCCTGCTGTAAGTCTGGATATTGCATGCCAGGGGGGTGGACATGTAGTTCCTTTAATTTGGGCACTGTGCCATAGAGACAGTCCACAAATCCCACTGTGCATGGAGCAGGCTGTGGCCTCTCACGGTCTAGCAGCATACTGCCACCACCACAACCACCCCCAGGGGGAAACAGCACCACCCCACCATTCTTCTCGTGGTGGCGGAACCCAGCCAAGTCTCCCGCAGTCCCTCCACCTACCCCTGAAACCCCACCAACTGCCGAGTGGTGAGGATGAGGGTGGTGATGGTTCACCGTCACTATGGTGTTAAGTTGGGAGTTGGAAACCGCCAGGGCCCACTCTTTCTCTTTTTCCAGCAAGGTCCGGTAGTTGCTGTGGTTCTCCTTGGGTGTTTCTGCAAACTGCTCACTTCCTAAGAGCACTTCGCCCATTCCTGGTGGCTGTGTTCCAGGACATCCACGTTCTGCAGCTCCAGTTTCCGGGACTGCTGAGGCAGCCACTTCTTCCTCCTCTCGAGGCTTGTAGATGGGATTGTTACACATCTGGGTAACTGGGTGGGGGATGTACTCGTACACGTGACCCACAGGAGGGGCTTTCTCTGGAGAGGACAGAGTTGGTCGACCTCCACCTCCACTCCCACCACCACTGCCCCCACTGTCCTCAAACAGCCGGTGACATTGCATCTGGATTCCTGTAAGGTCAACACCTTCCTGCCGCTTGCTTCTAAAGGGCAATTTCTTCCTGCGCCTACGGAGCACATAGGCAAAGAGGCCTGCAGCAACAAAGACAGCTGAGAAGAACAGAACCAGCAGGCTGAGAATCAACACGGAAAGTGGCACAGGGCCCCCGGGAGGAGAGAACTCATATGGTGATGCACTGGTTGGTCCCCCGTTAGGGTAATCTCCAGGCTGTGGTGGGGATGGTCCAGGTGGTGCAATATGCAGCATCTCTGGGCATAAAACTTCTAGCTCAATAGTGCGTACATCACGGTGCGTGAGGTTCTCAGGGGTCCTACAGAGTACATCACCTACCACACTGACTGAGCTGATGGTTTCGATCCACTGTTTAAATGGAACCAGGTCACAAGTGCAGTCCCAAGGATTCTCATTGAGATCTATCTGCACAATGGCATTCAAGTGTTCAAGGACGCCTGCTACTGGCAGGTAGAGGAAGTAGTTCTTCCTCAAGTTGAGCCGAGCTAGAGATGTACCTGCAAAGGCATCAGTTGGAAGGGTCCTCAGCAAGTTATTGTTGAGAAATAGCAGCTTCAAGTTGGGCATGAGGCTGAAGGCTGCAGGTTGGATTTCCCGGATGACATTGAATTCGAAGTACAAGTAATGTAAGCTCTGTAGACCCCGGAACATACCTGGTGTTAGCTTTTCTATATCGTTGCCGTTGAGAAAGAGACTCTTTAGATTGGGTAGATTGATGAAAGCCCCATCCTGAACATAAGAAATGCGATTGTTCCCCAGGTGCAAGAGATCCAAAGAAGAAAAATTCCAAAAGTCAGAGCGGTATATCTTCTGAATTAGATTGCTGCTCAGGTAGAGCTTCTTAGCATTCAATGGTCTTGGAAGGAGTTCAGAGATGTTGTTGAATCCTCGTTCTTTGCAGTTGACAGTCAAGCCAAGGTCATTGATATGCAAGTTACAGGTACATCCAGTAGGACAAATAATGGGAATGGGTGGTCTGGTCTGATAGGGGGCAATGGGAGGTTGATTTGGACCAGGGTATAAAGCCTGGGATGTAGATGGTGGTCTGGGTGTTCTGGGCTGTTTGGTGGGTTTGGGTTGCTTATTGGAGGACTTATATTCAACAGAAGAAGCTGTAAAATGGACAGAGGACAACATTGAGGAAGGTTTAGTTGGCCAGGCATTCTCCTTGCTTGATGATAAGTGGGGAATCCCCAGACTGGCCTCCACCTCAGAATCAGACAAAAGTGGACAGAGTTCTGTCTTCTTGATTTCACGAAGATCCTTCCCGTGGAAATGGAAAGGTGTCTCACAGGTGATGTCTCCCACCAAGGCTGTGTAAGGTATTCGTTCCAGCCAACTCTTCAGCTGCACAATCTCACAGGTACAGTTCCAAGGGTTTTCTTCTAGCTGGAGCTCCATCAGGCTTCTGCCAATGTGATCTAGCATTCCTCGGTAGAAAAGAACCTTTAACCTGTTTCCACGTAGGTCCAAATGGGTTAAAGAAACAGCCTTAAATAAATTGGTTGGAAGTACAGGAATGAGATTATCATTCAAGATTAGAACCCTCAATTTACTTAGGTTCCTAAATGCCCCACTCTCTATACGTTTAATGACATTGTAATCAGCCTGCAGGTATTCCAGACTTTCTAAGCCAAGGAAAGTGTCATTTCTGAAGACATCAAGTTTGTTCTCATGGAGATATAGTCTCTTTAAAATCTTAAGACCATTAAAAGCTCCAGTTTGAATGTCCTGCAGTGCATTGTTCCCAAGGTTAATGGACACAGCATTATTTAAATGAAGAAAACTATTGGTGTACAATTTTCTCATTGAATTCCTCTGAAGATACAGTTTAAAAGGTCTTGACCAGAACTCAGTAATCTGACTAATGTTTGTAAATCCTTTGCTGTCACAATGTATGTGGAAGAGGCTTTCTTTAACTTCGCAGTAGCATGGATCAAAACAGGGCTCATCTATTTCCTCTGAGTCCTCAATCAGGGGGATTGGAGTAGTCCATCCTAGAGCGATTGTGCTTAGAAGAATTATCCACAGCATCCTCCCTCTGTGAAGCATCTCAGCTATGGACGGCTTCATTATTCGTGGTTGATTACAAAACTGCAACAGAAATAAAGATGCAGATTTTTAGCTTTCTAGCTACTCTAATGGACTCCTACAACTGCCTTATTTCTTTCAAACAAGGGTGGTCTAAAAAACCTCAGAAGGTATTGAATCGATATTCCCAATGAGGCAGCAACATGTTTAATGTTTAAGGTGTTCCCTGTATTTTCAATTTAAGAGGCTGACATATTGCAACAAACAGTGACATTTTCCTGAACGAAGTTCTCTTCAGTAAGTGTTATGTGACATGAACAAAATCAGCTTGCACTGAATTCCTCTTATAAAAACAGCAGAAATGCAACTCTGGCTCTTCCTTGGCATAGGCAGATTCAGCCATAAAAGCAATGGATTGGTCATTAAACTGGCTTTCCCCTTTAAGCTAAGATTTGCCATTTAACATCAAAAGTCAAAAGAAAAGGGGTGTTTTCAAATTGCATACATTTATTAATAAAATCCAAACAGCATAACCAAAAGATAATAGAATATGAAAAAAAGGGTGAATCTATTGCCCAATATCAGATGTTAAGTTGTGAAAGACTGTTATAAAAACTTAAGGTTTCTTTTAAGGAACCATGAAAAGCTACTTAATTACCTTGTGTGCCCAATTTCTTATTCAACATCAACTTCTTTTGCTCAAGTACAAAAAATATGTAAGTAACCTTTAGCTAAATAGACAATTTCCACACTCTTCTCATTTGGCTGTTTAAAAATTAGAAGTGATGAGATCTCTGAAGAATAGGCCCATGCACTTGTCAGAGCTAAAGATAGTGAGTGACAGCCAAAGCTTGCTAAGCCTGGGAGTGTCTGAAGGAAAACCTTTGCAAGGTCTTAGTTTGGAGAGAGTCTGTGCTTTGGAGATCAACTGAGGAACCATAAAAAGCTGGAAGGGGACAGAAAATGCTTAGAAGAAAAGTAGGTAGTTAAAAGCTATAATGGATGGGAACCTAAATTCTTGCTGACAAATTATCTAGCTTGTGAAAATATTTTTAAAAAGATATTTATTTTTCCAACTAGAAAAAATGAATCTAGAACCTATTCTGGAAATATACTGTTTCCTCAAAGGTTTTCTTGCTTTGCTTAGTGTCATCTGCATATGGAAATGTGTACATAAATGCATCACAATAATCCAGTTTTATTACATTGTTTTTCCCAAGTGAGTGAAATATCAATTTAATTAAAACATTAATTTTAATTGATAAAATAAGCCTCCAACGTATTTTCCCCCCACATAAGAAGTGTATATCAAAGAAATATTCCTGAACTTGAAACCCAAGGAACACAAAAAGATAATTTATAGGAAACTGGGAAGACTATATCTTTACATTCCTCTGGCATATTATGAACACAGCTGCAAGGAGAAATTCTTGAGAAAGCAAAGTAGAATCTGCCTCCGGCATGTAATAGTCAATTTTTAGAAACAATTAAATAAAAAAGAGACAGAGAAAGCAGATGAGGGCATATCGCAGTATCACTTGGTCTTCCCTTGGCTTCCTTGCAAAATGTTAGGATCTACTTACATTGCCCCTTATTATTTCTAGAAAATAGTTTTGGGGTTTTTTGTTGTTGTTGTTGTTCTGTTTTGTTTTGTTGTTGTTGTTTTGTTTTGTTTTTTCTCACCTCTGGGCTTTAGGGAGCCGGGCTGCAGACATCTTTGACTTATCTATTTTGCAGGAGGTTTGGATTTTGGTTTTTACTTTTTGTTTCTCAGCACTGACTATGAAAAATAACTAAAAAAACAAACAGCAACAAAAACAAAGCTGGAGTTTACGGTTTCTCTCTTATCTGATCTAGTCCTGCTGAAGCTGAAGCTAGGGGGCTGGAGAAGACAGGAGGAGGCCCTAAAAAGATAAATTAAAAAGCTGACTTGAAACGTGGTGAGAATATAATGGGCTCTTCAATGGGCTTCTTTAGGATGTAGGACTGCCTCTTGGCACTCTCAAAAGAGGAGAGAGATGAGGGTGCAGCAGGCTTTCCAGCTAGGCTGCTGCTGGGTGGGCTGCCTCTGTGGCTGCTCTCAGGGGTTACCCTACACCATTGAGCAACAGAGAGGGGGGTGGAGGCAGAGGGGAAGGCAGGCTCAATCACAGTGCAGGATTCAGACTGGTTTGGCGCTGTATTTTTGGTTTGCTCTTTAATGTGTGCTGAAAACCGTCCAGCATTTCACATCATGAAAATGGGCTCCAAGAAGAGGAACACGCTTAGCCTTGCGTTTGGAGCAAGCACTAAAAAGACCTGTCTATACAATTGTGCGTGTGTGTGTGTGTGTGTGTGTGTGTGGTGCGCCCGTGCGCGCGCATCTGCGTGTGCGCGCGGAGCCTGAAGGGGAGCTAAAGGAAGTAAAACATTCAAAAGGATAAATATTCAAAAGAATAAAGCAAAATCGAGAAAGAGAAGGACAGCACCCTAGGGAAACATTCCTTTGGAGGAAGGACCTGGCGTGCAGAGGTGGAGAAGAGTTCCGCCCCTGGACCTTTGCTTTCTAGTTCACATCTCACGTGCAAAGTGAAACCTTCTTTGGAATGGGCTTTTCTTTTCACAGAATTCCCTTCATAGGCTTTGAGGAGTTAGACACCCATATCCCTCAGGTGGAAGTGCTGAGTCTGGCTGGCTCTGACTGGGTGTCCCAAATAAGAGCACAAGCATCCCCAGATTCTTGGACTGACTTTCTCCTGCGTTTTGCTTCGATCTCTTTGCACCAGAATCATTGTGTTGCTGCCCAATGCCTTGGATTTCCTTTAAAACCAACAGTCATGCATTTCTTTTCAACTTTCTGTTTTCCCTTTCTTTTTCTCCATTATCTTTCCCTTCCATCCATTCATTCTTCCTTCTTTCATTCCTTCCCAGCTTCTCTATTGCTGACTTCTCTTCCTCCCTTTGCCCTCTCTTTTTCTCACTCCCTGTTTTTCTTTCTCACTATTTCACCCCCTCCACCAGGAGAGGGAAGAAGCACCTTGAATAAGCAATGGGATAGTTCACACTCTTCTTCTGGAAGATATCAAGGGAGGGAGGTCGCTGGCACTGGCTTTCTTCTCACTTAGTTCTTCCTGCTGTACTCCTCTGCTCTTTCTTCTTCTCCCTTGCTCCTTCTCTGCCCTTCCTAGTATTCCCCAAAGGGAATAATACTGAGTATCCAGTTGAAAGATGATTGAATGAAGGTTTAACAGGGTGCAAGCAATCAGCCCTCTCTCACACAGAGATTCCCTCTAAAAGGAGTTTTCAAAAGCACTATTAGATGCTAAGAGGAAGCACAACTTGGTGGTGAATCTGGGGAGTGTCAAGGAAGCAGCAAGGGGATCTGCTAAGAAGAAAGTGTCTTGTCTGTGCAGAATGAGAAACCTCCTCCTCTGTCCTGTCAACAACTCATAGGGGTGGGGACTTTCTGACCACTAAATAAATGAACTCCATTGCCAAGCCTCAAAGTTGGTGGATAGAGAATATGGATTTCTCTTAAGGCATCTTACAAAATCAAATTGTAAAAGGAGGAGAGCAGCCGAAGCACAGGTACGAATTTTTTACTGCTCTAAATCTATATTTTCTAGTTTACTAAAGTGTCCCTTAAAAGTCAGTCCAAGAACTAGATGAGAGCTTGCATTAAAAATAACCATGCTACTGTTCATTGCCCCACAGTAGCTCAGATTGGAAACAGTGATCAGACTCAGTAAAGCAGGCTGAAAGATTCTTTAAAATCTTGCACCCTTCACATCCCAGACCCACCCTTTTCTCAAAGAGGACTCCGCCAGGAAACAAACCTATAAAGAAAGCCCGCACTCAGGACAGAGCATTTCCACCTCCCTTCCCAGCACCCCCAGCCCAGCATCTTGGTCACCCAGCCCCAAAGGCAGCAGCTGTTCCAAGGATACTATAAAAACCCAGGCTCTAGTGGAATGAAAGGGTAATCAGGAGGCTGTCCCTTCCCAGGCAGGGTAAATGGCCTCTGCAACCACGTCCTAGAGGTCTCAGGAACTACAGCCGTAAGTACTGGACTTTAGTCACAACCTAAAGGCCCCTCCACAAGCTCCCTTTTCTTTGATTTAGCTTTGCCTGTCTAAAGGCTGGGAAGGGCTCTGAAAGTTAGGGGATGCTGGGCCCTTGGGCTGTTTTCTTCTGCATCCTGCTGGGAGCGCAGGCACCATTTATTTGTGCAGAGAAGGAAAAGAAGACAAGAAGCTCTTTCTACCCTCTGAGCCCCTTTCCCACCTCCCCGTCCTCAGTGCTCCCCCTTCATTCCAGATCTAAGATTAAATATTCCAATATGGAAGCGAAACATCTCCCTGGAACAAATAATTAAAATGCTGCATCATTCATTTTCTGAAGAGCTATGAGCCTTCTATAGAACATGTTTTAATCCTCTGCCTGCAGGCGAAGCACACAACGCGGATATATATATATATATATATATATATATATATATATATATCCGTTTTCCTTCTGTCTCTTAAAAAAAAAAAAACAAAAAAACCCAGCGCTCCACGGGAGGGGGGAGGGGTTCTCCAGTTGGCCACCTGGCCTATATGTTGGAGTTAAGATTTCTTTCCCCTGAAGAAGGGAGGGGGGGTCTGAGGTTATATTAGTCTCCAGAAGCCCTTTCTTCGCCAATGCCCTCACATCTAACGGATCAAATTTTTAAAAAATAATAATAATAATAAAAATCCTAGCACCTGTGAGTGTATGGAAGATCCAGCGGCCAAAGTCTATGCGTTCTACAGCACAAATCCTACATAAGAGACACGCTGAATTCAATCAGGCAAAGTAGGAACGGATGGCGACGAGTACCTATGGTGCAGAGCGCTCAGGATCTCCGAGGTTCGCTCCGAGGGGCTTCCCAGCGGGAGGGGCAAACTCTCCGCGAGGCTGCATTGTATCCGTCATTCTGTCGCCCAGGATCTTCCCCTCTTCCGGCCACCAACTTTCAGAAAGGCTACCAAATCATGCTTGTAATCCTTTTAGAGTGGTCCACCTTTGAGATTTAGAGGGAAATGGTCGCTGCATCGCGATGGGAGAGCGGGGCGCACCTAGCGCGGTGATGCTGACTACAGTGGGCTCCGGACCACAGCTCTTGGTGCTTGCCCCAGATGGCAGGCAGGCAGGCTGTGTGAGTGTCCCAGGACCGGGATCGCCAGATCGAAAATCTTGGTGTTCTTCCTTCAGTGGCAAGCTCCCTTGTTCCCGAGAGCACAGGTTCCTTTCTGGATTTCTCTCTTTCTCTGTATCTCGCTGAAAGATTGTCTCTCACAGCGCAATCCCTGCCTGCGGCCTCGGTCTACTGGAGGAAATACAGCTAGCCCTTGCCTTTCCCGAGTGTCTTTGCTCTTTGCCCTTTGGATGGGTGGGAGTGGGGGTGGGTGGCATGGAGATGAGAGAAGACAGGGTAGAGAGAGACGGAAAGGAGGCAGGAAGGGGGCGACTAGATCTCAGATCCCAGCATTGGTCAGGTGGCGGGGTGGGGGGTGGGGTGAGGACACAGATACAACAGTATGGCTGTACACACCACATTGCACTTGGCGTTGGGAAATCTCAGGCAGAACACAACGGCGATGTGAACCCGTTGCCAGAGTGAGTCCCCTGACAGCCCACCATTCGAGCGCCCTCACTTCTCCAGCCGGAGGACAGGGGGAGGTGGGCAGAGGAGGGGGCGAGCGTTTCAGGCCAAGGAGACGCTCCTGGCGGCAGCGGTGGCAGAGACCGCATCTTTTTAAGACTGACCTGCTTTAAAAGTACCGCTTTGATGGCCTAGGAAATAACTAAAATCAGATTACACGTTACTTACCAAACGTCTGCCTTTAAACTGGGAGCGCCAGGTCGGGGACTAGGAGGCAATCTAGAAAACGCTGGGCTGGAACCTGAATGCAAAGCCATCAGCCGCCCCCAAATCGCGCACCGAGGGAGCGGCGCTCGGGAGCCCCCAGATCAGCCCATCGCTGGAGCCTCAGCCAGCTTGTCCCCCCCCACCCCCCGCACCCCCGGCCCCTCCTCCGCGCCAACTGTGTAAATCAGCCGCCGCAGTCCTCTCGCCGCGCATCGCAGGCAAATCCCTGCTTAGGAAGCAAGTGATATTCTCTCTCTCTCTCTCTCTCTCTCTCTCTCTCTCTCTCTCTCTCTCT
>PVIH01017760.1:0-40773 GCA_004025045.1 Sigmodon hispidus | reverse complement strand
TGCACTGACGTTTGCCCATGGCTTCAGTGGTTCACGATTAGATGGGTCCTGGTCAGTTGTGGCACTTTGGTTTGTGTGTCTCCTGTCACCTCTCTGGTCAGGGTTTGATTCTGTCTTTCAGAGACCCCTGCAGTTGGTTTGCTCAGTTCACTCAGTTCGGGGTCACAGTAGGGATCCTTGCAGATTCCCTCAGCAGCAGCAGGAGCTGTCGGTGTGGCCAGGTGCAGAGTTCAGCTGCCCCATGCTCCAGAGTGTGCTTTGATGCCGCAGAGAGCACCGGTCCCGGTGGCTGAACTGGAAGCAATGGGAGCTCAACTCTCCCTCCCAGGCCAGGATACAGGCGCTGAGGCCTGCCGAACCCTCCTCACCTCTGGTCAGGGTTCGCATCCGCCCCTCAGAGACCCCTGCAGTTGGTTTGCTCAGTTCACTCAGTTCGGGGTCGCAGTAGGGATCCTTGCAGATTCCCTCAGCAGCAGCAGGAGCTGTGGGTGTGGCCAGGTGTAGAGTTCAGCTGCCCCCTGCTCCAGAGTGTGCTGGGACACCGCAGAGAGCACCGGTCCCGGTGGCCAGAAATATTCTTTTTGTTATACCTTTGCTTCCTTTTGAGCTATAACTTTTTTTTAACAAGCTGAGATATTTCCTTGTGTTAGACTAAACCAAACACATACACACACTCACATACAACTTCACTAAGTTTTCATAGAAAAAGTGCACTCAGAGAATTTTGAAGAACATGTCTCTGTTTTGTTTTTGAAATGCAGTCATGTAGAAGGCATCTGAGTGCCTTTCCCCTCAGGAATAGCTTTCATGGTACCCAAAGGTGCCATGCAAGGTTCTGAAGAAGGGAAGAAACTAACAGTCTTACACAGCTGTGATGCCTATAAACCACAGCAAAAGACTTCATAGCATAATAACCCTAGGATGAAATGGTAACACACTTACCTTGGTGGTAAGCAGCAAGTCTCTGATTGGGCTAAATGCTGCCTTAACAAGAAGGAAATCATGCCTGGTACTGAAAGCCTAGATAACTACCTAGGGCCAGGGAAGTATTGGATCTCAGAGAAGAATGCGCAATTAGCACTTTACTAAACCAAAATAATCATTAAATATATGCTTAATATTTGTTCTTACACTCACAGGTAAGTGTAGTCCTCACCACTCATCAGGGAAACTTCTCTTTGCAACAGACAGAGATTACTACAGAAAATCACAACCAATCAAAATGCATGCCTGCAACCCTAGCTACTCGGGAGGCTGAGACAGGAGGATCACTTGAGTCCAGGAGTTCTGAGCTATAGTGCACTATGCCGATTGGGTGTCCACACTAAGTTTGACATCAATATGATGTCCTCCTGGGAGGGGGGACCACCATATTGCCTAAGGAGGGGTGAACTGGCCCAGGTTGGAAACAGAGCAGGTCAAAATGCAGTGTTCTGGAGCCCAGTCCACAACATTCCAGCACCTAAGGCTCAGGAAACGTTGAGGAAGAGAAGACAAAAAGATTAAAAGAAGGAAGACCAGGAAGCTTGCTGTGAGAAGCTACACTCATAAAGTCTCACCAACATGATTGCCTAAACATGAGCTGAACAAGAACAGTGAAAATAGGCATGCCCAAAGTAGATGGGAGAAAGCTCCCAAAACCTCACCTCTATAGAAAGAACTGTAAGCAACTAAGCAATACTGAGAGTGGACAAAGTAGTTCTCATTAGGGAAGAACATACCAAAATGGTTATCCAATATCAAATGGTCAGCCATGTAAAAATACATACATGTAGCATTATACAGACTGAGAAGGTTATGTTTAGGAATATAATACACACACACACATACCCCTAATAACAAATAATGAAGAAAAAAACATGAATTTGCAAGAGAGCCAGCAGTTATATAGGAGGGCTTGGAAGGATGCAAGGGAAGGGGAAATGGTGTAATTGTATTATAATCTCAAAAATAAAAGCTTTAAAAAGTTATAAAACTATTAAGTAGAAGAATAAAAACTAAAATAAATTCCTTAAAATAATTATTATAACGTCCAACTTTTTTTACTTTCAATACCTGCTTCAACAGAAAATAAAGTATCATCAGAGGGGTTGATGTTGATGAATGATGCATACTAGTTAATTCATGCCATGAAAAAGATGTCATAATCTGAGAGTTGGCTCTAGAGCTTTAGCATACTTAAAAATAAAGCTAAATCCACATTATGATGATTGGCATTATAATTATACATGTGTATAACACCCTGAGAAAATAATGGTTTGACCTCAATGAAAGCATACATTTGGCTAATAGGCATATCTAAGTATGCTCAAAGTGGATACTGATGTTTCAATCTGCAAAATTGCAACCATTTTACCACTGAAAAATTGGAGCATCATACCATTGGAGCTATGCATGCATTTATGGAGTTAAGCAATTCTGCATTTGAGGTACAGGATTTGAATTCAATGTCTATATGGCCTGTAGCAAGTCACTTAAATATTATATTTCTCATCCTTTTTCCTTTCAAATGAGGATAATATCAGAAATGGAAAGTTCACAAATTTATGAGACTTGAGATTATCTATATAATGCAGTTGGGACATTATTTTATATTCATGGGCATAATGGCATATAATATACTAGCAAGCACTTGATAAATATAAAATTCTTTAATACAAATTACAATTATGATTTATTTCTTTTATTTTTTCTTGCATCCTGGGTCATATATTAGTTTGATGAATGTCACATCCACATACAGCTGTGTCTCCTGGTCCTGCTTTTCTGCTTAGAAGAGTCTCAGAAGCAGCACTTTTTACTCCAGGGTATGCCCTGCAACGTGAAGAATCATCAGTCCTTCATGCTGAGATTGGGCTTGTTCTTCCTAGGATTCTCTCCTTTCTACATTTCCTGCCTAAATTGCTCTTCAGAATCAGGGCTGGAGAACTGGTGAATGGTTGGATCCTTTTATGAATTGGTTTGAAATACAGCTGATGGCCTGTCCCCCTAAAGTTGGTTTCGTAATCACTGTTCTACTGCTGTGAAAAGCCGCCATGATGGGAAGGCAACGTTCATAAAGGGAAAGCATGTATCTCTGTGAGTTTGAGGCCAGCCTAGTCTACAGATTGAGTTCCAGGACAGTCAGGACTGTTTCACAGAGAAATCCTGTCTTTAAAAACAAAACAAAACAACAAAAAAAACCCAAAAAAACTAATAAAAGAAAAGCATTTATCTGGGGGCTTGCTCACAGTTTTAGAGGGTTAGTTTATGATCATGGAAGGAAGCAGAGAAGTATGGTGCTGAAGAGGAACTCAGTGCTTTATATCTCAATCCACAGGCAGCAGGCAGAGAGAGACTGAGTCTGGCAAAAGCTTTTGAAACCTCAAAGTCTAACCCAGTAACACCTCGGACAAGATCATACCTACTAATTCTTTCCAGACAGTTTTATTAACTTGGGGCCAAACATTCAAACATATGAGTCTCTGGGAGCCAATCTCATTCAAATCTCCACATAAACCACTATAATTCCTTCAGTGCATTGAAGGTACTGTAATTTTATCAAGGTAGAATTGTTATGGTCTAGTTTCTCATATAGTGATAGGCTGATGAGTTGACAAGCAGAAATTCATTAAAAGTATTCCTTTTGACTTTTAACACATTTCAAAGAAGATGGTTTACAAACTTCATTTTCTTCCTCAAATCCCTTGCTCTTCACATACTAAAATTGCTACCCTTTTTCCCCCATCCCATTTACATTCCCATTTTGGTGACAGTTCCACATCCATGTCTTTCTTTCTTTTCCTCCTTTTCTCTCCTCTTAATTCTGTGCCACATCAGGACCAACTCATGTTCCAGTAAAAGCCCTTTCTTGAAAAGGTGGTGTGATGGGGTGCCTGAGCTGACCAATTCACCTGCAAGATAGTTAGCACCTCCAGTACTCTGAGAACTGCTTCTTAGAGGACAAAAAAAATGGCCTGGAGGCTTAGTGTCCACAGGGCCAGGCAGGATGCAATGGGAAGAGAAGCCAAGGACTGATTCTCATCAGGAAGAGATAACTTTCTTTAAGAGCTTCAGAGGATCCAGGTGCTTGATCTCTGTTTACATTTCACACACAGAGACGTTTGCAAAATGATTACTTGCAAAATGTTTACTTTCAGAAGCAATTAAAGTAGATATTGAAAAGTGAATATTCTCAAGAGTTATCTTTGGATATATTTTCTCTTTGCCACCCCAATCTCATAGCTTGATTACACATTCAGTACTTTGCCCTCCTCTGGGCCCGCCTTTGACTTCACTCTGTAATCTCCAGTTCGCTTAACACCATGCAGGGGGATTAATTTTTCTGCCTGGGCATATCTCTTCAGGATTTAGAATCCATTATAGCCCAGATTGTACATGGTCTGTGTCAGTCAGTTTGCTAACCTCACACTTTGGTTTGTCTTTCAAACTATCTCTTCTCCACTCCTTGCTCTCTGTAGCCCGCTATCTAATCAAAATGAACCTCTGATCCCATGCCTGCTTTCTTTGCAATTTTTTTTTTTTAAATATAGTCTTCCAAACTCTCTAAAATCTTTCTCTTCTGCATGCTCAGATCTTATTTTATACTTTTCCAATAATGCCAAAAATAATCTTTCCCTATTTTACCCCAGTTTTAAGACACATTTCTACTAATTTGTTAAAAAAACCCAAAAATATATACCCAAGTTAAGCTAATTTAGTAACTTTTTAAATTAAAAAACCATACATAAAATGAATTGAAATATAGAATAAACAACACACACACGAAGCATGTATGTATCACAGACCATGTTAATTCGACATTGAGAGTAGAATATATGCTTAATTAATCTAAGCATTTTCAAAATCTCACAATTGATTATGCAGAATAAATATTTAATGGTAGGTCAGACTTGGAGCCTGTAATCATTATGAGATGTCCATAGACTTTGTAGCTATGAAAAACAATATTCAGTAGTTTTTGACAGTTGTCACTTATTTGATAAAACAGATGAATCTTTCCTTTTAAGTTTTCTTAGTAAAGTGGAAGATATCTGATAAAAGTCATGAAATAAAAAGTGTCACAATTTGATAATATTTAAGTGTGTACAAGTATAGTATAGCTACACTTGATCTTAGCCAAAAGGCCGAGAAGCGATACAAGTATAGTATAGTTAAAACTTGGAGTAAGAAGCAGAACTTTGGTAGCACCCAGAAGCTTGTCTTCTATCATAATCTAATGCTCACCTCAATTTTCTTTTTTAAAAAAAATTATCATTTTTTGTCATGTTTGCTCTATCCATGCAATAATATACTCATTCATGTTTAGTTCATTGCACCGAATATTATTTATGAGTTTGTCATTATCATTACTTATGACCATATTCACTTATTTTGTTGTTTGCATTTTATATATAGGTATAGATGTCTGTTCTAATGTTGATGAACATTTGTGTTGATCTCCGTTTAGGATATTATAAATCATGCTGATTTAACCATCTTCACACACTTTATTTGTAATTTTCTTGAGTATATTCCTTGGATTTGAGTTTATAGAATATGAGATTTCTGTATACTAAATTTAAGTATATATTACCTCCGAAGACCTCTCAAGTCTTTTATTGTTAGGCAAACAGTCTTGTTGTTAATAAGCCAATATTTGCTGTGAACTTTCATTGTTAGCCATTTTGATAAGTGTATAAACTGTGGTTTTAGTTTATATTTCCCTAATAATTAGGGGAATGGATATTTTTTCATGTTTACAGACTGAGTTTCATCTTTTATGAAATATCTATTCAAGTATTCTGCTGACTGGTCTGCAGTATTTCCTTAGTTTTGAGTTTGAAGATTTCCAAAAATATTCTTTATGTAATAATCCTCTTGCAGATTAAACATATATAAAATGATTATTTTCTTGCTTTGAACTTTGTCTTCACACACTCAGAGTTAGTGAATATACTCTCCTGTGTCATGTCTCAAAAGATTTACTATTTTATCTCTCATATTTAGGCCTATAATTCACATGAATTGAATTTTATAGTTGACATGAAGGAACCCAAGATTTATTTTTTAAAATCTATATATGAGGTTGATGAAGCACTGTTATTGAAAGGATTTTATTTATATAGTGACATATTGGTTGTAGATTAAATGGCATGCGCATGAATAGCTCAGGGCTCTCTAATGCACTGATGGATTTGTTTATCAGTATACCAACACTGCTCTTTCCTTGTTCTTGGCATGGAAATATGATTTTAAAACTTTAATGTGTGAGCTCTGCATCTACTTATCTTGCCAAAAAAATTCACTTAACAGTTTATTTATAAATCTAGGCATATAATTATATAATATTTTCTAATATTTAATCATTTTTTGTTTTGTATTGGGTATAGAACCTTAATAAAAATGATGAACAGAAATGGTATTATTGTAAGAATCTATTTTTTCCTGTTATGCCAAATTTATAGGTTAAATCATGCATTTCACCATGGAGTATAAGTTTTTTTGTTAGATTGTGTGCCTGTGTGTTTCTATTATTTACCTTTTCAATGATCCATTTTTTAAAGATCCAAAATGCTACCAAATCTCTAAGCTTACTTTTGGGAAATATATTTGATTCCATTATCAAAGCATAGTCTTGTCATGTTCTGATTCCTGGTAGTTTCAATTTGGCCAAAGTTTCCATTGCCTTTCAGCTTTCATTATTTTACTCAGAAGGCTATCACTTTATTGTTGCTTCATTGATATTAATGGCTATTTTAATCTGTCTGTTTTCCCTCCATTTTTGATAGTAAGCAGTATTACTATGGTATCTCTGTATTTCTGTCCCTCCTTATTTGTCTCTATTCCTCTCTATAGCCCTGTCCCTCCACCTCCCACCCCGTCCCTCGTAGGCCCCGTGTGTGTGTGTGTGTGTGTGTGTGTGTGTGTGTGTGTGTTTGTGTGTGTGTATGCATGCTTGTGTTTTGTGTTTACAATTTTTAATAAGTTTTGGAGTGTCCTTCAGATGCTCCATCTACCCGTTCTCTTCTGTCCAGTTTATTCTGGGACTCTACTTATATATAGGTTAGCCATTTCCCACGACATTAACTTTCATAGTTCTTTTCTTGAATTCTGTTTCTGAATTAAATTTTATTTACATGTTTATTTTTGAGATAAAATCTCATTGTGTATCTAAGACTAGGCTGGGATCCACTATGTATCCCCTGCTGTCCTTCACTTGTGGCAATTCTCTTGCCTCAGCCTCCTGAGTGTTGACATTATGGGAATATAGAAGCACAACTGTCCCAGATCTCCATTTACTACAATATTTGCCTTGGACTCACCTTCCAATTTACCTATCCAGTTTTCTACTAATAAACTTTATGACAGTTTATTATCATAATTATAATTGTTCTTTTTTAATCAGTTCTAACAGTTCAATTAATTTTTTTCAAAATTTCCCTTTATCCACTGAAATTACCAAAATTTTTATCTCACCCTTCAAACGTATTTTTCACAATGAATTTAAAACATAGGCAATTCTAGTCTCAGGTCCTTTGACACTGATTCTATTGGGAACTTCTGTTTGTTTTTGGTAATAGAGTTGAATGTGATGGTGAAAAATCACAGAGATGGGTTGACTCTGGACACTGTGCTTTTTCTTCTGGAGGTTCTACTCTTTCTTTTGACAGGCAGGAAGAGTGGGTACCTCATCTAGATACAGATATGGACTGAAAAGATACAGAGAGGTCTAGAGATACTAGTCTAATAGAGACAGAACTTTTAGGGGCTAACATTTAGGACTCCTAAGGCCCTGGATCTATCATTTGTCCCTATGGATCCATGACACTTTTAGGGACTGGGCTCAGCATCCTAGTGTTTCCGATCCTAATGAGTATGCAGTTATTTCTACTTTTGTGAGTGTTTTGTAAGGGTGAATGGTACCCAATGGTACTTGGCACACACAGCTAACCTTTCAGAGCCCCTCCTCCTCTGAGATATTGGCCTCTCAGTGCCTTGCTGTTTGTGAATATTCTAGGGCCTCACTATGACTCATCGTACATCTTTTGTTTTACTTTGGTGCTTTGGGTGGTTCATTAACATCAACCCATTACAAACTTGATGAGGAAATCTCAATAGTATTTATTTTCAATAAAAGGTCTCTAATTAAAAGGGGAGACAGACTTAAGATAAGATGCAAACAGGTTATTATTTTTAACTCAGACATTTTAAATATTGAGAATAATAAGCAGAACCAAAAACCTTAACTTTCTAAAACATCAATGTATAGTTTTAGAGACTAATCAATTTTTTTTCCCTGCTATTTACTTTGGAAAAAAAAGTGGGCAAACTTAATAAAGTATTATAAACATATTCAAACTTTTTGACTTAAATGAATTGAGGTCATTTTCTGTTTGGATTAATGTTTAAAAAGTGATTAGTGTCATCAGTAATGTTGTAAGATAACCAGTGCTTTGAGCTACATTGCCTAGTCATTCTAAAAACCAGCCTTGCACAACTAACTATATAAATGGCATTTTTATTGTGTCACTGAAGAAAATTTAGGAACCGTTTCTTAAGGTTTTAATGCACATTTCAATTAATGTTAAAAAGATACTGTTGTGATTTGCCTGTTGTTTTTGATGAACATGTTCAACAAAAATGCAGGGCTTTGCTTCATGTGGATTGAAAATTTGGACAGTAGAGGGTGCAATTGTACCTTTAGTTCTGTATTTTGGCCTTTAGAAATTACCTATTTACTGACTAGCAAAAATATGAAGATTGTACTGTTTGTTATATACTCTTTGTAAAAGTGCATTTAAAAACGAACCATGTAAATAAACATACATTTAAAAATCATATAATACTTTAATTTTTTACTTTAAAACGGTATATGTTAACTAGAAATTTAAAACAAAGAATAAAAAATGTGTTTTCTATGTAGGAAAGTATAGATGTTATAGATCCATAAGATAATTTTCTTTTATAGCAACTAAATATTATCAACCATATTTATTTTCCTATGTTTCTTTGAAAAAAAAAAATGTACATTGATGGCTGTATTGGTCAAAAGACCCCCAGCTAAAGTATTCAATGCTAAGATATTTTTGCATTCAATTATTTGTTCCTTTTCAGGTGTTTTTCAATGATTCAGATGTTTCTTTCACTTGCAAATCAAAATTGACATTTCCACTTAAACATGAATGCAATTATATACATTTGTATTTAAACTTCTTTTATAGAGATATGTGGGTTCAAGTGCCAAAGCCTTTAAGTCTTGTTCCCATATTTCTCTTTCATATATGAGTTTTATTTTTGTCATAGGAAAAGCTTGCATTTTGCTTATTTTTAAATGGTTTACAAATTTTGCTTTTTCCCCACAGAATCTAATGCAAATATAATAAAGCTGGAGCATTTTATAAATGTCTTTCTCACTTTTAAAAATGAACAGAAAACTTTTGACATAAGAAATATTGCTTGTTTGACATTAGCAAAGCATATATTGTTCTTTGATTACATTGAACTGCTGTTTAACACAGCGGGTATTACAGCTTTAGAGATATCACCAACACTCCAAGGCATTAATGTTCAGTTCAAAATGGTGTTAAGATTATTATTTTATTGGAAAGAAAAACAATCTAATAATATACAGAGACAAATAAATAGTAAAGAAGCAGAAAAAGACCTCCAGTTGAGGTAGCCCATTCCATGCTGAAAAAGTGGAGAGAGAAGTTGTGTATTTTTTCTTTTTATTGAGAATAGATTCTTTTCTTATGCAATACATCCAGACCACTTACCCCTTCTACTTGTCTCTGCTCTGCACCCCACCTTCCCTCTCCCGTGTATTTTAAAAACCAATGTAGGATAAAAAAATATTTGGAGGAATATATTTCCTTTTTATGCATACATTTGCTTGGAATATTTTTTCACTTTGAACTTCCAAAGGTGCTGTAAATAGAGTGATTCCATGGGACATATGTATTGGTTACTGATCACTGAAGTAATGAATCTGTTAACATGAAGATCCTGCTTCCAAAACAATATCATATGATATAGTAGGTTTTGAAAAGTGGTACGTATCAAGAAAGGCTACTTCAATGAGGCTGACTCCTACAAAGCCTTTGAGGGAAGGAGCAGGGACTATGGAAGAAATAAGGTTGGTATTACTCAATGGCTATGCTATGCTGGTGCCAGTAGATCATACAGGCAGTGTGCCATTAGCTTAACAATAATTATGAGGTCATGGTGATCCAAAGTGTGATGGAGAACTGTCTTGATGTAATTTGGAGAAATGACTGGACATGAAGAAGCATTATTTTCTAGAAAAATTCCAAGGTGATGGGAAGAAACGGCAGTTATGCAAGAATCTTAAGCAATAGTTCTACTGTTCAATAATTGATGTCTGAGCTTTTTATTCTGAAAAAGAGAAACACAATATTAACTAAGGTCATAATATATGTGGTTTATTATGTATAGAAAGGCTTAAACTCAGCCTTTGATATATATAATTCATTATACAGTTCACAATTTAGAAAAAGAATATCTCTTTACATACCTCTCTTGATAGAGATGGCATTTAATAATAGCTTGAATGGCCATATGAATCCTATTTTCCTGTGGATATCTACTGGAAAAATTGTGTCTGTAAGAGGAGTTGTTGGTACTTGGTGGGTCTTGTGGGATCAGGACTTCATGCTCTGATCCCAGACATTGCTATGCACGCAGAGGCCATAAGGAATCGCACAAGCAGGGGAGGTGCTTACAGCTCATATTAAATCGCCTGGCTTTCCTTTAGACAGTTAAATATTATGGAACCAGAGGGGTCCAGTAAATTTTGAAAAATGTTTTACTTTTACAAACTTTATTATAGGAAAACTTACTCATAAATAAAAACATTACATGTCCAAATTAACAAGACTCAGTTTATGCAACTCAATGAGCTTTTATACAGTCAGTATAAGAATTCAAGCTGTGAAGCCTCACTTCAGATCTGAAATACTCATTTTCTGTGTTCTTTTAGGTGTATCATTTTGAACATCACTTTTATATATTTAAAGGTGATTCTTTAAAGATACTAATGACTCACTATCAGTAATATGATTGCAGGGAATCAAAGAAGTTATAACTATAACTCGTGAGTACTAGGAGTTTTTGGTGCCTTCACAGAGAACTACAATCTACAATTAATTTCCCTGTTGAAACAAACTTGACTTTTCTTAGTAATAATTATCTTTTATATTTCAGTGACTTTAAAAACTTTATAACAGGCAGAATCTTGAGCTGTATCTAAAGAGGAATAAAATGAATGACATGAGTAATGACGGATGGATAATGCCCTGTAAATATCTTTGCTCAAGAGAATAAATATATAAATAAGTATAAATAATTTGTGTGTATCTTCTTTTTTATCTATCAACTTTTGCCAGAATGTAAATTAGCCAGGAAAAAGGTTTTTTTTTTTTTTCTCTACTGTGTAGTGGGTGTGTCTGTCAGGCACACTCTGGGACACAGACATAGGCATACATTGCTTTTTTTTTATTTATCATATAAAGTCACATAGTAGCACAAAAACCTCCCTGTAACTAGCTAAGTGGATATTTTAAAGACTTAAAAAAATTCTACATTTTATTTTCTTTTTAAAAATATTTCCTTTTCATTTTATTTTCTATAGCACATTGAAATGGTCTAAACTGTTCACAGTAGTTTTTATTTATTAAGAGATGTAAAGTAGGATTTTCATGTGAACTAAATCAAGCTTCTGTATGTAGTAATGCTAGAGAGACTAAGTAAAAGATCAGAACCATTTCACAAATATTGCATGGACTGAAAATAATCCCAAGACTTCCAAAATGGAATTATATAAAATTAAAATACTTCTGTGCAGCCAAAGAAACAACCACACAGTGAAGATACCACCTACAGAATAGAAAAAAAAAAAAAAAATCATTGCCAACTATACATTAGACAGATAAATACCTAGGATATATAAAGTACTTCAAATATTGTTACACCATAACCATTACCCCGTCAATAAATGAGCTTGGGAGCACATAGAAAATTTACAAAAGAAGAAGTATAAATGACCAATAAGTACTTGAAAATTGATCAATGTTCTCAGCTATCAGAAAAATGCAAATCAAAACTCTTCAAAGACTCTTTCTTATGTCAGTCAGAATGGCTGACATCAAACAAAGCAAATAACAAGGAATCCTAGCATGTGGAGGAAGGGGATACCTATTCACTGTTGGTGGGGGTGTAAACATGTGCAACCATTATGTAAATAACTACCGAAGGCTGTCAGAAAACTCAAAACAGAACTATCACGTGGCCCAGCTATACTACCAATCATTATAAATCCAAAGTATTCTAAGACATTATAACACAGAGATACTCAAACATCCATGTATATAGCTGTACTTTTCACAATATCAAACTTAGATGCCTATTAATATTTTAGGTAAAAGAAGAGTTTGTGGCATTAACAGAATGAAGAAACAAATGCAGTACATAAACACAATTGAATTTTATGTATAATTAAATACAATTCACTACTTTCTTTAAAAATCAAAAATAAAGCCCTCATTGTGCTGAGAATTGGGGAATAAATTCCAGGCTTGACTCGGGTGCTTTCTCCTTTGCTTGCTTTTAAGTTTCTCCAGAATACAAATTAGGATGGTGAGTTTAGCAGTCTTGATGTTCACTTTAGATAATAATCCCAAGGTAAATATTATCTTTACTAAAGACTGAATACATTCTCCTTTTTCTTCAAAATGGAGGGGTGTGGTGGGGTGTCCAGTTACAGCAAATGTTGCTGCCATTGTGTTTTAACTTGAGGAAGTGTCTAGATACACACAAACACTGTTCTTTGGCTTCTCCTGCTTCAATCTCCTAGTTTTGTGTGTATGAGTGTGTTGCCTGTGTGTGGACTTAAAATTCAGTAAGTGATACCATTGAGTGAAGAAAGAAAACTTTAAAATTGGGCATTGGCCTGCTGTCTGGGAGGATCCTCCTATTGCCCACAGAGGAGGATCAGTTCTTCCATCAGTGCAAAGTTGAAAATACAAGCATTACTCAAAGTTCTCTATTTTCTTAGAGAGCAGCATTTTATCATTCCATGAGCTAAGTATTTTGAAGCATTGCCTGTTATTATTTCCCCTTAAAAGAGGAGTGTAGTCAACAACGATGAATTCCTAAGGAAAACTGAATTTTGACTGCATTATGTTCTATGGAAAACTTGGGTGAATTTTCCACATTAACTCCCTAAGTCTGATCTTTGAGAAAAGCATTCTGACATGACGAAATGATTCAAGACAGATACTGAACATACTGAAAAAATACAGAAGAGTATAAAAGTCTTGATTTTATATTTATTCGTTTTTGGCACACTGACGCTAGGCAATGCATATTTATGTTTGGGGCATTCCTTATGTGTGAGAGAAAGGATAGATATGCACTTGTGTTTATGGCTGTGTGTATTTGTGTGTGGGTGCATGTGGTTGCCTGAGGATGTTAGAATTCAACAAGTGTGTCTTCCTCTGTTGTCCTCAACATAATTTTTTTTTTAAAAACACTGTGTCTCAATGAACCTAAGGTTCACAGATTGGATAAGGATTGTGAAAGACCAATTGGCTAGCAAGCCCCAGGGATCCTCTTGTTCCCACCTCCTCAGTGCAGGGACGACTGACCTACACAGCTTTCCATGACATTAGATATTGGAACCGGGGATACATGCTAATGCTAAGATCTCCATGCTTGTGTGGAAAGTACTGGAGCCATGTTCCCAACCCTGACTTTAGAAGATGTTTACCCATTTGTCTTATACATCTGTGACACTGATATTTAAAACATCTTTCATAGAGCAGATTAAAAATCTATGTTTTGCCAAAATGAAGTTTTCAAGATACTAATGAGACCAGAAAGGAATTATTGAATATTTTCAATATACCAGAAAAGTAACTGGTAATTTTATAGTTGGTTAAGATAACTTGCAAATTTACACATCTCATTTGATCTAGCCTGGGACTTCCACCTTGTTCCAAGAGTGATACTCTTATAAGCATCTGATATCTATCTTGCCTCTGAAATGAAATGGCATCTATTTATTTTGGCAGCTTAGTGATTTATTTACTTTCAATAGAAAGAGTAATTTATGAACCTGCACCTAAGACGATTTTATAAAAAACACAGTGTAAAACTGTCCTTAATCTGAAGTGAAGGGACATGTGACTGTTAAGTGAATGAGAGTATAAATAACGTTGGACTTTTCTACTAAGTATGTTTTGTAAGTATGTTTACATCTGTTCTTCCTCCAATCTCTTTCTCACAGTTACAGAAAATTCTCTCTTGTCTTCAGTCATTTTACTTACTGCTCCAATATTAATTTACTGTCCTAGTTTATCATCTGTTGACCATCTTCAGTGCTTTCCTGCCTTAATAATGGCAGTGTGTCCACTAGTAAAAAGCAGCTTTTTCTTCCTTTAAATTGAGACTGACAAAATGCCATGTAAGATAGCCAGTTCCTACCAGCTCTTTGAAATATTTAAAACAAAAGTAACGACAAAGGAAAAATACTAATCAGAGTTATACTCTCCCGAGTCACATGATATAAACCTGATTTCTTAAAATTTAAAAGCATGAAATACATTTACTCATCATTATAACATAATTTAGAGTTATATCATATGGTGAACAACAAAAAAGTTTCCCTTTGTTTTCAAATTCCAGAATGTTACTTATTGTGATTCTGAGACAATAAATCAGTATCACAGGGATTCTCAGTGTTTTCAAAATTATAATATTTTAAGCATGTTTCTAGCAGCCTTTACAGCCAGAATTTGAACATCTAAAATTCTCATTTAAAGAATAAAACAGACAGAGTTCACCAACACTTACAAAGAACTATACCTCACAGGGATATTTGATGAAACACACAATTTATAGTTAGGATTTTCCAGTAAGATAAAAAGCCTGTCATGGAATTACACATAGGCACTGCCCAATAAGGGCTAACAGCAAATATTTTAGAATATTTTGTGGAAATTCTTGATGCCTTACATGTGGAAACTATGTAGATTTTATATTCCAGAACCACTGAAGTGGATGGAGGAAGTATAATTCATTAATTGTGAGTGGGAGATATTTGGATGCTGCATGTTCACGTGATGTTCACATGTATGCTTGCTGGACTTAACGTGTGGCAGAAAGAGGGGTTGGAGAGATGGCTCAGAGGTTTAGAGCCCCTGCTGCTCTTGCAGAAAATTTGGACTGGTTTTCAGTTCCTACACCTTGGCTCACAACCATCATAACAGGGGATCAGATGCCCTTTTCAGACCTTTGTGAGCACTGTGTATGCATGTGGTACTCTATATGTGCAGACAAAACACTCATGCACAGAAAAAAGTAAAATAAATAGAAAAATTATAGAAGTGTTTTTGTGAATGAATCCCTCTTTCTTTCTTTTTAAAGATTATTTCACTATGTAGCTCAGGTTAGTTCTGAACAAAAAGATCCTTGTGCCTTAAACAAGTGCTTGGATTATAAGAATGTACCCGGCTTAATACAGTATTTTAATATATGTTTTATGCATTTTAAAATTTAGATTTGTGAAGAATACAATCTTTTCCTTTTTAAAACCCTCTTCTTTTGGCATTAGAAATGTACAGCTTACTAATGAGTACATAAAGAACATTTATTCTCTTAGTGCCTGGATTTTAATAAAGACCGCTTTAGCCTAAGGTCCAACAATAACTTACCACCATTTTGAGTCATTGACTGTGGGGATACATTTCAGCTAGTATTAGGCCTGACATTAATTCAGCATTAAGTGCTAAGCACATTAGTAATTTCAGTGCAGTACACTATAGCTTTCCAAGTCACTGAAGGAAGTTTTTTTTTTTTTTATCATCATGCTTTTTTTTTCTTTTCTATGCAGAATTTGAAGTAACATGACTTTAAAGCAGTCAAATCATTAGACAAATTGATTATAGCCATGTAACTTTATACATAAATTTTAACATTATTTTATGCCTGTGGGTGTTTTGCCTATATGTATGTGTGTGTTGTATATGTGCTTGGTATCCATGGAAGATACAAGAGGGTATCAGATCACTGCAAGACACCATGTGGATGCTGAAAATTGAACCTATGTCCCATGGGAGAGCAGCCATTGAACTTAACCTCTGAGTCATCTTCCTAGCCCCTAAATGTAGATTCTTTATAATCAAATATCCCTCTCCAAATGCAATCATAAGACTAACTTGATTCTGAGTGAATAAAATACTAAGTGCTCAAATTATTGTGCTTAATTCATTGGAAACTAATGTTAATTGTTTTTTATAAAAGCCATAAACCCAAAGAGAAACAGATATAGGGTAGCTCACAACTCCCTGTAACTCTAGGTTTATTGGGTTGGGAAACCTTTTCTGACGCTGGGAATCTGCTTTCATGTGGGCATATTGACAGGAGCACACACACACACACACACACACACACACACACACACACGAAAATTCTCTTAAAAATACATATTTTTAAAAGTTTACCCTGGATGCCCAGTAAAAATAATTTGCGTATTGAGAAAATAATTTCAGGATCTTGGTTTTTCAAATAAAATTTATTTCCAGCTTTGGTGAAGAACCATATCCCCAGCTCCCCCTCCCCCCAAAAAACCTCTTGTCTCCTATAATCTAAACAACCATTCAAAAACATGCTTGAAAAATTATTTCAAACATTTTTTTGAGGACCAGCGAGGTGTTTTAGTGGATAAACTAAATCTGAGGAACTGAGTTCAAATTCCCAGGACTCACGTACTGGAAGGAAAGAAAGGAAGCCTGTGAGTTGTCTGTCATGTGACCACCACCATACACAAACCCTCAAAAATAATGCACAATATTTTTTTGATTTAATTTAAAAAAGAGAAAATCCCAGAATTCTAAATTTCGCACAAAGTTATAAAGTCTTGTGGGAAATTCAATATTCTCTGCAATAAAGGCTTATATAACAATATATTCTGTGCCTTGAGCCCCTTTCAAAGTGTAAGTGATTTGTAATAGCTCTTCTCTACTGTTCACTTTGTTTGTGTTTGTTGTAGGTGATCTTCAATCCTTAAAATCAGATCTATCATGTAACATTTGAATTTTGAACATTTTATTTTAAATGAGACAATAACAGACATTAATGCTAAAGTTTGTGGATAGTCCTCTCACTTAAGAAAAGTATGCAGTTTAGTATTGAAAATCCCCATTTTGATAAAAATTCCAAATACTTCTGGCTAAGTGCTGTTTTGCACATACTTTTTGTGGGGTAGGGAACAATTTTAGTCCTTTTTCCCTCCCTTCCTTGTAGACAAGGTTTTTACAAGCACAGCAGTGTGTTCTCTGTGTTCTTCAGGGAGACACAAAGTAACCTCATTTAAGCCTCAAGAAAGAAAAAAAAAAAAACAAAGTTTCTTATCCATTGCTTGTGATAATTTTTAGATGTAAGTTACTAGCTTTATAGACCCCAGAATAAATCTATAAGAAAAAATAGCATGAAATATTTTCCCAGGCAAGTAGAGAGTTCCCACAGGTTAACTAAAATTCTGGCCCTTTGCCTGGGAAGAGGAAATAGTCCCAGAAGAAAAGCAGCTCCAGGATGCCATCAGTCATACTGAGTCACCGTACTTCCGCTCAGTTGACTTTTAAGGAAAACAACACTAATTCAAAGCTCTTATTTACTGCCATCTTTTAAAAATGTTTCATGACCTGTGCACTTTTTATATCGCATTCTGAAGCAAATGTGCCTCAAAGCTTCCTGTTCCAAAGAATGAAGATATGCAAACATGAAGACATCTGTAAAGAGATTAGAATATAATCTTTGTGGAAAATGTGTAGGGTTGCATATCTTTTTCATTTACACCTCTAATTACCAAGGAGCATACTTGAAACTAAGGAAGAAAGAAAGGAAGAAATAAAGAAGAAAGGAAGGAAGGAAGAAAAAAACTTGTTAATGTACCAGTGGCTATTTTTTTTTCTGCTTTTTGAAAAAAAAACTCAGATACAGAAAGCTGTGTGTTTAAAGGAATGAGTGAGCACCTTGTATTTGAGATAGATTTGTTTCCTTGGCTAGTCTGATACTCCAGGTAGTAGTTGTGTACTGCAACCTAGTTTTAATGAATTTTCCATCATTTTTTTTTAAGTGTTACAGGGTGGACAGATAGATATGGAGAATTATAACAGAGTGTGTAAGAACAGTAAATTAAAGCTCATATTAAAAAAAAAACATGAATTTGGAAGAACTGATGAAGGTTTAGTTAAGGCACTTACATAAGCATTAGGTAAATATTTTGGGCGTTCTAAATAAATGCTTCCAACATGAGAGACCGACTCTTGGACTGAAAGAATGCCATGGCCTTGCCAGCATTTAAGACTACACTGAGAGGTCCATGCTGGCGAAGGGGCTGGTTAGAGAGTATGTGTGTGCAGTGGATAGTACTGTGCGATTACAGCTCTTGTAGTTTTCCCATCAGTGTTCGATTTTACCTCTTCTCCAAAGTTGGCAAAGACTCCCCATTAGCTGTCACGGAAGTAAGATTTAAAAGGTACGATGATTTCCTTTCAGTAAGAATGTTTTGGAACTCCGCTGTGATTTTAAACCCCCACCCACTTAACTAAATCCAACAAATGGAAGAAGCCAGGCCTCTAGTAAACCATTCTGCAATTGATGCTATCACAAATGGGAGGGACCAGGGAGAAGCTGAGAGACCTTCTCTGGCCCAGATTCCTTTGGGGTTTGGCCTTTGCCCCTAGAAAAATTCATTATTCTGAGTTTGGAAGGTGCAGAAAAGGGGAGACTAGGAGATTGGGAGGCTTGAATCGAGGAAATTAAATATCTCACCCCTAACCTTCCCCAAAGACACCTAAATGCCTGGGGAATCCTTCCCAGGCACAGTAGCTCCCACCTTCGGAGAGGCAAGTTTCTTTACAAGCATTAAACACCTGTGTGAGGCGCTCCCGGTGGGAAAGGTGGCGTGGGAGGACGCCAGAGCTCAGCCACACAGTTTTCCTCTGTGAGGCTGCGGTCACAGTCCCTTTAGAAGTCAGAGCTGTTAGCATGCACAGTCTGCTCTGCCTTCCTTGGTCGACAGGAACCTAGCCCCACATTCTGGAGAAGGAGCCCGCTGACGCCTCTCCACTTCTCTCCGGGTCCTCTCCCTCCCACCTCTCCACCTCCAAAGTAGCGCTCCAGCCTTGCTCCGCCCGCACAGCCCCAGCGCCCCCGAGCTTTATCAGGCTCCCCACACACATCGCTGGCTTCCTTTGGCACCCGGTGCTGGTGACCCCAGCAGAACAGCCGCCTTTTCTGAGCCCAGTCCCCCTCCTCCCGCTCGCAAGTCACCGCTCTTCCAGGCTCTGCTCCCCTAGGCACCTCGGCGTCCACCGCCTTTCAGGTTCATCCTGAGCTGGACCTGTTTTGCTCATCCCTAAACCCGGAGAAGTGGAATCTGCACAGTGAAACTCTCCGTGGCTGGAGCGGCGGACTGGGCATGCTCAGAAGCCAGGGTTGGCTTTGGTCTCAAGTCGAAGGAAGCTTTTGCACTCGCGAGGCAGCGGCGACTTTAGGGAAAGTTGATCCGAGAGGAGAGGAAACCCCAAGACGCGGAGCAGCGGCAGGAAGGAGCCCCTGGCAGCCCAGAGGAGCATGGGCACCCTGCGGGATTTACAGTACGCGCTCCAGGAGAAGATCGAGGAGCTGAGGCAGCGGGATGCTCTCATCGATGAGCTGGAGCTGGAGTTGGATCAGAAGGACGAACTGATCCAGAAGCTGCAGAACGAACTGGACAAGTACCGCTCGGTGATCCGGCCCGCCACCCAGCAGGCGCAGAAGCAGAGCGCCAGCACCTTGCAGGGTGAACCGCGCACCAAGCGCCAGGCGATCTCCGCGGAGCCCACCGCCTTCGACATCCAGGATCTCAGCCACGTGACCCTACCCTTCTACCCCAAGAGCCCACAGTAAGCAGGGTTACTCGCCCGGGTCCATGTGGCGTCCTGGCGGTGGGGAGCTGCGGGTCTCTGTATTGTCTGTCGGCCCCTGCCCCTCCCGCTTGCCATGTCTGTCCTCATCCTCAGAAATGTCTCATTTTCACGGCACTTCTTGAGGGGCTGTGCACGTTTCTCAGGGCCAGACTCCTTGCACATCCGTTGCCTTCGTGTCTTTGTCAGATGCCAAGGTATTTTTAAAATACATATACGTTCATATATGCCACCTACTGTACATAGAGTTTGGACGCGCCCCAGGTGTGTGTCTGACCGTGTGTGTGAGTGACTTGAATGGAGGAATCAGAACCCCTTCTCCCCCAAAGCCCCAGTCAACCTGGCCAGCCGGAAAATCCTAACTGCAGGCTCATCAGACTGAAATGAAATGCGTTGATATTACCCTGACTTTCCACGCATTTGTGGCTTCTCCTGGATTTTTCTACATGCCGCCAGCACTTCACGCTGGTACTGTTCAAACCTGATGTTCGGTCACCATCAAAGTGTAAAACAATAAGTCTATACATATAGAACACAAGATTTTTTTTCTTTAAATTTCTCGAGTTGGATGACATTTACAATCCATAAATGGAAACCTAGTCTGTTGATTCTTTAAAAAAAAAATGTTTTCATAATATCCGAGAGAGAACATTACTTGTTTTTCTAAAGGAATTCTCACATGATTACTAATGAACATTTCCCTAGAGGGTTTGTGTATTTTCAGGGACAGTTGGTCGCAGCACACGTTATTTCCATGGACCGTGCTGTGCCTCTTCTCTAGCATGGTAGAGAGCAGTGTAGTTCTGATGTCAGTTGGATTCATAACTTGGATGGGGACACTGAATGAAACTTGTTACACAACACTGAACCCGGGAGTCCATATGGAGAGCAAGCAGTAGGGACAGGGCGGTAACAGAACCAGAACACCATCTGAATGGCATTTTAATTAATAGTAATGACATAATTGGTAAAGCAGAGGATTCTGTTGTCCTGCTCTTAACTACATAACACGGCTGGATGACACGTGTTACATAATAACAGAAGGTCCCTGGGAACTTCATAAACACAGGGGGTTCATGAGGAAAGAGTGAATGCACGGTTATCTCCATTTATATTTCTCGGATGGGAGAGCTCATGAGTATATACTATGCACACTTTTTGAAAACTTACAAGCCCAATCTATACGTGTTGGCTCCCATGAATCATTTGCAAGCTTGGCTGAAGGAGTTTGAATTCTTTGGTGTAGGCGAGAGTTGATATGGCTAAATATTTCTGAGATTCCACCTTACTAAGTTACCAGGATAGATCAGCAGATTTCAGTTTGTCTTAGAAACCTGAGTGATCTGAATCCATTGGAGCTTTCTTTGGTAAATTAATTTGCAGTCGCTGGCATGTTCGCCTATTTCAGCTAACAAGATACATGGCCATCTCTCCAGGGTCAAGTTTTGCATAATGAAAATATAACTCAGAGAGGTCTCTTTGTATCTTTAAACAACCTATAGGATTGCCATTTTAGTATCTGTAGAACTTTGGAGTAACCCAGTACAAACTCTGCTCTTATTTAAAAAAAAAAAAAAAGTCCATTTTAATAGGCTTTTAGATACAGTATGATCAGCCCAGCTGATAACTCCAGCTAAGCATTTTATTTGAGAAAGTCTAAAGAAATCCAGGCAACAGAATTGAACTATAGGATGTGGTACATTTACAAGACTCTTAACTTTTGGTGTGTGACACAGGACACTGGTGTTTTTATAAAAATTTACAGTGGAAAATATAATTAGAAAAGCACATTTTTATAGTATTCCTGCAGGGCAAACATTGTATCTGTTAAACATGCTTTGTGCTCTGGCACCTAGTGATAACTTTAACCTCAGTTGTTGAGGTGGTATTGCCATGTGAGTTTTATAATTCTGAAGGATTATATTGGATAAAATGATAAAATGTCTTCCAAGTTTAAATAATTTTGGAAAAACATCTGTTCTTTTTTTCACACTTACATAAAAGAAACCAGAATAAAATTGCCTTTCCTAGGGGAAAAGAAATATATTGTATGCAAAATAGCTATTCTTCTATACCATTTGAGTGACTGTACAAGAGAGCTCACACAGAACTATGAAAATGTGTTACTCTAAAAACATTTTTTTTTGCATTTCAATGTACTTTGTTTGAATCTTTTTATTATTTAGACTTACTGGCAACAAGTGTTTATGTCTTTAATCTTTAGTACAACTTAAATTTAATCACTTTCCTAAAGATTAAATTAAGGTAGAAGGGAAACTATGTAGTAGACTAGAATTGATTTCAGCTGCACGTTCCTTTTAGTTTTTGGTGATCTTCCCAGTAGAGGTAGTTAATGACCCACTGATGTTCGGTTTAATTACCTGATGATCAGAAAATACCTTCTAGTGTTCCTTTACTGAGGCTGCCTTTTGAGAATTACAATATTTTAAAACCTCTTTTTTAAAAGTAATCATTGATCATTTGAGGATAAAAAGCAGCACAAAATTTAAGGTTGCACAATAACTTTTATCATCTTGACGGTTTTTCACTGGAATTTTCTCTCTAAGGTGAGAATTGGAAGAAAGCCTCTGCTGGATTTCACCACAGGGGAGAATACTACTATACCTGTGAGATGGAGGAGGTGTAGGGTGTGTGTATGTGAGTGTGTGTGTGTGTTTATCTTTCACAATCTGTATAGATGTAACCTTTAACCTTTAAAACTGATGTAGCAATTTGGAATCTGTATTATACTGCTGCCAATGAACTATTTAAGAATGTAAAACTACAAGAGTCTATGTTCCAAAATGCATTGAGTGAAGGCTCCCAGACAATGAAACAACCCAGTCATCAAGTCTGTGAGATCAGGCTACCTCATAGATCACATGAACCTCTAAAATAATTTGATGACATTTCATTCCTAAAGATGCACTTGCTGTTCCCACATCTTCTTCATTTTGCTGTCATTTCTGTTGGACTACCTCAACTTGAGTCCTATCAAAAGCTGTTAATGTCTGTGTGTTTTTGTAAAGCTGTTGCCTTTACCCCTGAGGTGGCACGTTCTGTTCTGTTTCACTTTGTGATTGTGAAATACTTTGGAAGAGCTGAAGATAAAAGAGAAATATATTTTCCTATTTTTAGATAAGAATTACAATTTGAAAGATCCTATGTGATTTTCTAAACCTTGATAAACTCTAAGAGAAACAGTATCTTCCTAAATTCTGTGAGTTTAATTCTAAAGAAAGTCCTGGAAATCATGGAATTCTAGTGTGATTATACATAGCCTAATATTAAAACATAGATTTCTGTGGAAGTATTACATTTCTAATAAGCCTTGCAAGTCAGCTCAATAGTTGCATGTGACACCTTCCACATGGAAAAAAAAATTAAGATATGTAAGTCTTGAGACTATAGAGTTAGCAAGGGACCCAACAATATTAGACAAGTAGATATTTTAGAATCTTGAGTAAGGTGAAATGCAGAGCTGTTCACTAAAACAGTTGGTGGATTCTCTGGCTCCTGTTGAACTGCATGGTATCAAGAACTCCCCTGAAATACATGTTTTTGTATTGTAGTAATGGTAAGTCTGCCATGAGTTAAGCACTTCCTAATGTGAAGGGAGAGAGCTGTGATGTATGTGTGATGTGTAATGTGGGAGGTACAGTTCAAGCTATCAGCAGACAGGGCATGTCCAGAGAGCATTGGCAACAGATGCGTTCCTGGAGTGCCATGGATGGAACAAAAGCTCAGTTCCAATGGTTTTAGAAGTGAGTTAAGAAGAACTTATGCTTGTTTTTTTAGGATGATCAAGAATTGTGTGTGTGTGGTTCACCAGGGCCAGTTAGGGGTGAATATCAGGAGTGTGGTTCTTACCTTCCACCACAGCTATACTAAGTGGATAAGAATATTTAACCTACCTCCCTCCACCCAAAATGACAAAAACTCTTAAAGAAACCAAGTTCTGTTCCTAAAGAAACCCAATACCTTTCTGAGTATCACTGAAAATAGTTTAGTTATATGCCATAGGCCAGCTCTGCAGATTCCTCACATACCTGGGCAGACAGATGTAGATGAGAAAGCAATCTTGTTAGTTATTGAAATTCATCTTCCCTGCTTCTAACCTTAGGTCATGATAATAGTTCCAAATTTAAGTTTGAGCATTAATTTGACATTACAGCCAAAGCAGTGAAATAGAAATTGTGTAAAGCTTTTATAATATTATATGGGATCGTGTTGCTAAATATCCTGCTATGGTGTTTGGAAGTACAATCAAGTTGCTTGCTCCTAAAATGGGACTTATAAAGGGAATACTGACAAGCCTTAAATAGAGGGGCTCTAAGGACTGCCTGAGAATATAAATGACCATCTTCCTTGCTCTACTGGGGTGCATTTCCAGGCTCTTACTATTTAGTGTTTTATTAATGAGTTGGTTTGGATTTCTATTAGGGAAGGTTAGAATAAGATGTGTGATGTTTCCATTGTTGCTGTTTGCAGGTTATAAGGCATATGGGCACATTTTTTCCCCCTGTCTGCCTAGCAATGGAGGGTCTCCATGGTATCCTAGCAACCATATTTGAACACCAGGCTGCTGCTCTTTCTGCTATCTCTACCACAGGTGCTGCTGCCCATCTCAAGGAACTGGAATTGCTGCTAACATCCTAGGTCTTCTGACTTGAACCTTCCTGGCACTAAGAACACAAGACAATGTGACAAACACTCACTCACATGCTGAAGGCAGCACTTACCAGCAGCTCACCAGCTTATTATGCAATCACATCTGTGGCATTTGGAATCCTCATTTGAATTGTTGAGTTTGTGTTCTCTGCCACCCCTCCTGTGGCAGTCCCTTTCTACTTCCTCACACAGGGCTTTGACACCACTTCTGGTCCCTCCCACCATTCCCTGTAGTGACTGCCTTCCTTGCTATCTTCTTAATTTTTTTTTTTAATTTTTGAGAAATTAAATTTGTACAACCTGCTTAAACTCTCTAAATATAGTTTTCTTGGTAATGTTAGGAGAATGCTCTCCTTCCTAAACTGACATAAGTATAAACAATAACACAAAAACTGCAGCCACAGAAAGCAGATGTTTAACACCAGGTGGGATTAAGCATAGTGCACTCTCTGAAGTGTCTTGTTTGAGAAGGGAATTTTATGAGCATAGTTATTCATGTAAAAAAGCAGGAGAGTGTAGTGGCGAGAAGACATTTTTGGGATGAGCAGTGTTGAAACTGTATTGTATTTTCCAGGAAGTCTGAAAGTAGTAATATACTTTCTGGTCACATACTATGTCCCAATACTAGAGTAGACTATGCAATAATGATAGTCCTTTGTGGGCAAAACTGATGAGGACTACATCTGAAAACTTGTGCCTCTTGAGAAGCTATACTTAGATATTGTCAGAAAATTATGCAGATGTTTCTCTTCAGACCAATGTCTATTTTGAATGCTTTGTATTTTCCCTTTGAAGTATCACTTAATCTAACATCAAGGAAGGATTGGGGATCTGTCTGCAGATGAGAGAAAAGGGCAGTATGTCAGCATATAGTTGTTCTGAATACTGCTCATCATCATCATCAACATCAATTATCATCCACCCTCCTAATTTTCATGGGACACTAAACTCTGTACCAGATTTCTTTCCTCTGTTTAACCTGCATCAGGCTTTTTCCCATGTGTGTATGTGTGTGTGTGTGTGTGTGTGTGTGCACGCGCGCGCGTGCGCACGCGTGTGTAATGAATGTATGTGCACATTGTGTGAAGGTGTGCTCACAGCATAAGCATGTATGGAAGACAGTTATTGATGTTGTGTCTTCCTTAATTGCTGTTACTCATTGCTGCTATTATTATTATCATTATCATCATTATTAATTGAAATGGAGTCTATCAATGAGCTTGTGGCTCACCATTGGTGCTAAGCTATATGTCTCTGCACCTATTAATGTATTTCCAGGCACAGTGCCACACTTGGCATTTAAGTAAATGCTGAGATTCAAACTTAGGTCCTTCTGCTTTCCCAGAAAGTGCTTTATCCACTAAGCTGTATTTGCGTCTTCTACAATCAATGTGTATTTCAATACCTCTATATTGAAATTAATTATGTCCATTTCCCAGCCTGAGGAACAGAACACCTACACTCCTAGAAAGTAAGGTTCAGGCTCAAGGGCATACACTTAGTAAAAAACTGAACCAGAATTGAGCTGCTGAAGCCTCTCTAAGCAATCACTGAGAGTGCCCCAAAGCCTACAGGGATTGGGTAACTGCAGAACCTAAGAACCTAAGAACTGCAGAACCTAAGAATAACATATTAGCTGCTGTGGGGAAAGTATTTGTTCACCCATAATCAAAGAGGAAGCAGAAAAACCTTAGGAGAAGTTCAAGAAATTAGACACAACATTTCCTCAAACATGATTGAACATTAGAATCACCTAGGGAACTTTAAAAATCTCATCACCTAAGTTTTACCACAAATGAATTAATATCAGAGTTTCTCAAATGATCCCTATGATAACTCCCATGTGAAACAAAACTTGGGAGACACTATGATGAGAAGATGACAGGACACTCTGTGTGTGTGTGTGTGTGACAGCAAATAGAGGACCAGGAAAAGTCTGAAGAGTTAATACCTCTATGAGCTTAAATCCTCATCAGCTTGCAAAAGCAGGGATGGGTTTTCGATTGTAAGCATATAATGTCATATTGTTTGTTCTACCAAGGAAAGTATGCTGTGATCCCGATAGCCCTCTTCTTCTCAACCATGGTTGTTCATTGGAAGACTGCCGAGGGAGGTTTTAAAGACAGCTTTGCTGGGTGTCACTAGTAAGATTGATTCAGTCACTTTGGGGTTGGGCTTATGGAATAGTTACATATTTTAGTCCAGATATGGTTCTCATCTTCATTTTGCATTGAGATGCTCTTCACTAGCCCACCTGGCTCCTCATGTTACAGATTACTCCCCATTCTCTAGGAGAGATGCTGCTCATAGTGGAAAGAGACCACTCCAGCTGTTACCCATCACAGCCGGACTTACCTTTCACTTTGATTCTCAGGTTGCCTACTACAGTCCTGGACACACAAAAGTATCAGCAGCTTCATTCATCTAGTTAGTATGTTTTGTCTTTCCAGCTACAAGTCCTGGCCAGCCATCAGATACATATTAGGGTCAGCCATCAGCCCAAGTTTATTTTCCACTTCTGCTGGGGGTAGCAGCCTTGCCAGCAGGAGAGACTATTTCCTTGAGTCCCAGCTGATGCTATGGAATTTGAAATTGATGGTGGTGAAACAAAGACAAGCCCCTCTTGGAAGAGCAGGGCAGGCCTTGTAGCATTTCTGTCTGGTATGAGATGCCTCTGCAGCCAGCTAGCTTTTTTTTCACCCTTACAGATATTTTATCCTTTTAAGGCAAACAGCTTGAGCTCCAGCTGAGAAATACTTTCCAAGGAGGTTTCAACGAAAGCAGAGCAAGCAAATCAACCTCTCAGCCCCCCTCCCAGACATTTGGGTTTGAGAGAACAGAGGTGAGCAACCACTGGCGATGAGAGAGAGTTCTCAGGTACCCCTGAAGTAAGGGCCCTAAGGTAGAAGAATCCCTATTCCTAGTGCTCTGAAGTCACTGCTGTCCCTGTGGCCAGCTCTGCATTTCTTTCTTGCTTCCAGCTTTCAGATGAAACTCTTCAGTGTTGGTAATAGTCTCCAATAGGAGTCTGTTAGCATTTGTAATTCAATTACTATCTTGTCAGGTGAGAATCAACCGGTATTATGCTTTATGTAAACAGACAAAGTAGCTAATATAATTGCAAATGCTTTTTGGTAAAAAACCACCTCCTTACATCCCGGGTCAATGAAGAAGCACTTTCTTGTTTCTCTCACCATTTTTATAAATATAACAATCGTACTCAGTGGACAGACAGCATTTTAGAGCAGATTAGGTGGGATTCAACTTCTTAGGGGGTTGGGATATTAATTATACAAGGAAATTAATCATAAGGAAAGTGTATACTTTAATTATGAATGCTGCATTTGGTTATTAGGCCTAAATGGGGGGGGCAGAGGAATGAATAAGGTAATAATGCAACTCAGCAATGATAAACATGACCACAAACATGCATTCACTCACTGCTGTTAATACTTACAAGTGTGGGGCCCTGCCAAAGTATTTGTGCCTGAGTTCTTTTTGATTGTGATAACAAAGCTGGGTCCAGTTAGCAGAGTAAAGTTACTAGTGGGAATTTAGTGCAGCCTTATAGGACTTTCACTTGTACCCAAACAGTACTGTCAATAACCTCTAGCATCCTAAGGATCACAAATGCAATCCAACCTTCATCACATTTGCTGCAAGACAGATGTAATTGATTGATTTATCCATAAATGTAGATTTCCCTATCTATGTGCAGCCAAAGCTTAAGTAAGTCGCTTCCATGATTGCCCCACCCCCACCCCCCGGCCAGGATTGTAATGTTTCATAAACAGATGTGAGGTTTTGATGTTAGCAATTTCAGTTTCAGTTTCTCCCTTCCAGTCCATACCTACTCTTTAGAAACAACATTGTGTTTCGTCTTTTACACCAAACAATTACATTATCTGCCATTTAGTTTAATTTGCTTAATCGCATTGAATGTCAATGATGACAAATTTGCCCACTGCTAAGTGAAAAGATACTTTTGCTGTTTATGAAACAGATGTATTATGGCAATATCAAGATTTCACCAGTTCTAGTGCAAGGAATAATGAGATTGTGTGAGGGGAAAAATATCTTCTGGATATACAATGCATCATCCTAATAGTCCAGCTTTATCAATAAATTATGGTTTTGACAGTGCTTCTAAGTCTAGAGTTAGGGAGAATTAAAAAAGGACACTCATGACAAGAAAGAAAAGTGGGCATTCTTTGTTTTGTCCCTAGCGTGCTGTTGTTATAGGTGGTTAAGTGGGTGGGTTGGCCATACAGTTCTGCATGTGCAGGTGGCTGGCACACACACATTGATAGGAACCAAAACTACACACTGTGTCTTCTCAGGAAGACACACTTTCCTCAAGCATTAGTGACCAAATGACATACTTGTATATTACGGTAAGAAAGAAAAGATGGTCTGGACTATAGAAGTGTCCACTGGAACTGGTACTTAGTGTCAGAAAGGGTCATGTACTGTTTTGTGTTAAGCCTGCAAAGGCAACTCATTGTGCCATTGGGAGGAGAGGAAATAAGGAAACATGCAAGCTAGAGCATGGAACTCAGTGTGAATCATGTTCCTCATCATGGTTAATTGCTACTCTCCTATTTTGTAACTGTCTAACGATACCAAGGCCTCAAAAAGTAAGCTCAAAGACACATGGATAATTAAAAAGAAGGTTTGGGGCTGTCAGACCCATTCACTGGGGTATCTCTTTATTTTCAGCAATGGAGACTACTTAATAGAACATTTTCAGTTCTGTAGTGTTGGAGGACTTTTTCTCTTGTAGCAGGGAAAGACACAAAGTGACTGGACTGCTCAGGGCTGTCATTCAGCTATTGCCTGGCTTTGTAGACATACAGTGTTGAGCCTCGCTGATGTTTCTTGGTATAGAAAATCTCAAAAGCATTTGAAATGTTGTGAAGAAAATCATGCTATGACTTTGAAAAATATTTGTAGCCTTGATCAAAAAGAAGTTACTTTTCTTCTAAACAGCACTGCATAGTTTGTTGTTCTCCATAAAAGGCAAATGTTATGAAAAGCTTAATTTGTCTGAATATGTCTTCTTGTTTTAGCATAATTAGCAAGGAAACCTCTGCTCTCTTACTGCATATAAAGACAACTAAGAAACTAAGCCATCACTAGTTCACAGAACAGCAAATAGTATTGGACTAAATGGCAGAACTTTGAGATGATCTTCATGGAAATGGATGATGAATAAATAAAACAATCAGTTAGTCAGAAATGACCCTATTGATAACTCAAGCTTCCTGAATTCATCAATTCAAGGATATTTGACTATTCATAGTTTTGACCTTTGGTGGGGAATACCTAGCATAAAAATATGCTTTCTTTATTGATAGCTAAAGAGTATAGTCCATGTTCTTTAAAAATAATGATAGTTAAGTTAAAAGAGGGACAATGCCCTTGGAAGCATTAGATATGGTCTTTTGGACACTTATTTACATCTTTATAAATATTTATAACATGTTTTTGAACATTATAATGTTTGAGGAATAGTTACTTCCATCAGAAGTTATAGACCAATCGATACTATAATTGCAAGTATTTAGAGTAACCCAGGTGAACATTCTAAAACCAAGAAAGATAAGCAGGGGATGTACTTACTCATTAGTGGACTTTAAACAAAAAGCAAAGCATACTCAAGCTGCAAATCACAGCACTGAACAGCTTGGGAACTGAAGCACCATGGACGGGCACCTTGGAGCCCATTCCCTTCAGAGGAACACCTGACCCAGTCTTGATGTTGGAATGAGGAAAGTGGAATTACATTGAGTAGATGCTGAACTAAGCCACCTTGGGACCTTGGGACCTCCTGTCCTTGCTGGGGAGGAGATAAGGAGATGAGGAAGAGTGACCAGGAGAGACAGGAGGGGAGAAGGGAGTTTGAATAAGGGGATAGATACATGGATAAAAAAATGAGACTCTATTCATAATTTAAAAAAAATGAAATGAAGAAATTATAAAGGCCAAGGTTGAACTACTTTGAGAAAATAGCCAAGTGAGGTGTGCTGAATAGTGAATAAAGTTGAACATACATGTTGCTGGCATGCTTATTCCAAAGTGCACAATATAAACACTGCTCGACCCTGAGGAGGTGATCCTTTTGGTGTGGTAACTCCTGTGGCTTGTCTTACCTTTGGGTCTCTCTCCCAGGGTCCTCTGTCATGTAATTGGCTACTACAGTAGATGCTAGAGCAGTATTTCTTCTTAGGGATTGCCAAGGGTTACTGCCTGAGTGATGGATGGAAAATGACTCAACCACACATTTATTTGTTGTGGCAAGAGTAGATTTCTCAGCTAGACTTAGAGGTTATTAAATAACACGTAGGTGAACTCTTGCTAGTGAGTTTTTAAGTCACCAATGACAGCTTTTCTCTCTTGCCCTTCCCTCCCGTTCATAGTTCAGACCATTGTTTTATCATCCTGAAGGGAAACAACATAATTTTCAAAACTACTCTTGTTCAGACTTGGCCTTCCTTTCCTTTCCAAAGCATCCTTTGCCTGATCCAGTTAAATCCAATTCATGTTTTAAAGAAACAGCCCCTCATCATTTTGCAAGTGATTAATTTCCTTATTTTTGCCTCAGAATTTAGCACCCAGTAGAACATCTATCTATTAAGACCTTCAGACCCTCTACGTTGATAGTGCATGTTTCTGTGGATGTATTTCTAGATGCTTATCTGCTCAATCATCCCTCAAACTATTAAGGAACTAGAGGCAGTAAGTGGCAACCCGGACCATTCTTCTTTTCAACCTGAAATCATTTGATCTGAAACATTGGTGTTTTCAGAAAGTATGCTTTAAAATCCTGCCATCTCTAGGGTTTTTTTCCAACAGGGATTAGGTCTGAACAGCTGAAATGGAGTCATGTTTATAGTTCTTAATGTTTAGCTTTGCAGAGCTGCCCTTTTCTTCCTCAGGCCCATCAGAGTTTAAGGTTTATATTCTAGTTCCTATTTGGATCTCATACGTTCCCCATGACATGACAAATTCCACCGAAATAAGACTTGTTTCTCTCTTGCTGTGTGTGTGTGTGTGCTGTGTAGTTGGAACTCAAAATAGGGCTGGTGCACAGCAAATTCTTTGTCAGATAATGGACAAGATAAGATTTTTTAGTGTTCTTGGTCCTCAGATACTTTAGCTTTTTAAATCTAGAAATTTAAAAATTGTAATCTCAAGCCACAGGGGACCATAGAGCTTGTAGGCATATTAGCTTTAACCAGGAAAATGATAGACAGAGGTCTGAATTTCGATGCTTTGGCTAACCTTTGTGGATCCCCAATTCAGTTCCTGTCATTCTGTGTGACCAGCCCACATTTGTACCATCCACCTGATCTCTGAAAACATTCTCAGACTGCAGAGATTGCAAAGTCTTGAGATGCCCCTTCTAATTTAAATCATCGGTGACTGTAAATTATCTTCCCAAGGAAGCATGCTTGTCCTCTGCTTTATTAAATGCCACTGTGAGACTCTGCATCATAAGACCTCCCCAACTGGTTAACCTAGAAAAGTAAAAGGATTGATTGTTAAGAAATACAAATAGGAAATTAATAGCAGCTACAGGAGAATCTTCTCAAATTCTTAATTCCCTTTTGCAGATACAGTTAGCACTCTCACTAACAAAACCCTGTCAAGCTTAGAATAATAGCTTGCTAATTTTGACTATCCAAAGATTCTCAGTGATCTTAATATTATGAGCTACTAGGGACCATCAAACTCATGATGAAATACTTTTTAATTAGGTGCTTGCTTCAGTGTTAACCAAAATAAGACAGAAAATTTAAAGGTTGATTTTGTTTGCATATTTTCTCTTAGCTCTTCAGGATAAAAACTGGTAATACCTAGTCTTATTTTTTTAAAAGCCTGTTTTTTAAAATCTCATTTGATTTGTGCTTCTGTGAATGTCTAAGGTAATATTTTTGGAAGGCTCATGTGACCATGTGGCATGTAGAATTTGTGAGTGATAAGGATGGTATTTAATTATAACTTATATTTATTGGTTATAAAATTAATATACATATGGTTTAATTTGTATAATATCCAAATCAGTAAAAGAGGGCTAATCACCCTCAGTTCACAGACAAGAACACTAAAGATCAAAAGAGGTGAGATAATATAATACCCTGGCATAATACCTCTTAACTAATTACATTGTAAATCCAACAGTTGTCCAGGCTCTATCCAGCCCCTTCCACACCATGTACATCCTTAATATAATGCATGCATTGCCTCTTTCAACCCTGTGGTTCATCAATGCACTTATAGAAAATATAAGCAGGTAGGCTCAAAACACAGCAACTATAATAGACAGGAACATACCCTCTAATTGAACTACTCTTTTGCCACCAACTCCATCTATGATATGGTGTTTTCGTCAGCTTCCTTCGTCATTTTGATTGAAGATTATTGTATGTACCGGGATGAGAGATAATATACTTCTTGTCCTAACACGGTAGCTGAACATAGTGGATTTCACAATTGGTTTCTCTTGAGTACAATAGTGTTATTACTCTTGTCAATTTGTAGATTTTGTTAAACTGTATTTCATAAAGGAGTAGGAAATCCTAAATGAAGCTGCAGGGCATGAGGTTTAAAGACTTGTGTAATAAGAGTAGGTTTATACAGCAGAGCCCAGGACAATTCAACTGGCCTTTTCTTTTGGGGGTGGTGGTGGTGGTACAGCTCAGAGGAAGATGGAGGAACCCTGTGTGACTACTTCAGTTGTAGATTAACTACAGGCAACAGGCAAGTCTGAAGTGCCTACCTATGCTGCTCATCTCACTCAGCTAATGCTTCTAGGTCCACAGAGAAACAACTTGACGAAGGTTGAACTGTGCCGTGTCTGTAAACCAAGATATAAATTGTAATGAAAAGTTACACTATCCCGAAGGAAAGCTCTCTGTGAAGGTGAAGAAAAATTAGTGATTATTATTTTCAGACTCATTATGAGAATTTATAATAATTTTGTCCTTTAATATTTGTTTAAGTACTTGGGTCATTGCAGATATAGACTTTCTTTGTGCTGCTATGGAGTAAATTTTGAAGGACCCCTGCCTTAATGATTTGATTCCAATCCATCAAAAGTATTTAGAGCAAAATGGCTTTGCTATTTCTGAAATGTTTGCCTGGAAGTTATTTGCTGATAATGGATTTCTATTTGAAAACCATTTATTCCCAACTCAAGTATTTACTGTCCAGATGGAGAAGCTCTCAAGCACAGAACATAATCTTAGCTCATAAATGTTTTCTATTAATGACCTTGATTCTTCATCTCAAGATGTCTTTTCAAAAACAATATGATTGTGGGTAAAAGCAGTGATAACAACCCTGTTAGCCTGTGGAGGAATACATTAATGGTCTCAGATGGATTCTTGACAGTCATGATGATGAGCTGATAATGGAAACTTTAGAATAAAAATAAAAATACTAGTTCATTTTGAAATGTGTCATGTAGTGCAAGAAAGATAGATCATTTCTTACAGCTTTATTGAGATGTAATTTACATACAATGAAATTCACCCAGCAAATTTGCACAGTGCAAGGATCTCCAGTGAATCTAGAGGACCATGTAAATTCCACCACAGTCCATCCTTAGAACACCCCAGTACCTCCCACAAGTACTTGGAAGTTGCTTGCTATCTCCATCCTCATCCTCCAGGCAACCACTGATCTGCTTCCCATCTTTATGTTTGCCTTTTGTGGAAGTTTCATATAAATTAACATCATTTTGAAAATGTCAGTTTACTTGAGTGGTTATGTATCTCAAATTAGAATTTATTCAATGCAGTTTAGAATGTTAAGGATATAGTTGGGTCTCAGACTGTCGTAATTACATTAAACTTTGAATTCTATTAGAGTTAGAAGATTTGGATGCTCTATTTTCTGATTGGTTTTGGAATAATGTAGAGTTGGGAGACTTTAGTTTGTGACTGTATCTGAGAGTTAATGTGCCAAAGACTTGATTAACAGTCACAGCAATTCCAAGTTGTCATGTATAGAATGGGTACTGTTTTTAGGCACTAAGATGCATTTTGGGCTAATATTTGTAGAAGGTCGAGAATATTCACTCCGTTTTAGATACAATGAAAACCAAGTATGATCAGAGAGAGAGAGAGAGAGAGAGAGAGAGAGAGAGAGAGAGAGAGAGAGAGAGAGGGAGAGAGAGAGAGTTAAGTAATTTGTTTGACTACACAGCTGCCATAAACCAGTCTATGCTTGGGGCAGCTATATTAAGATCTATTTATCTTGAGGTACTATAATAAGCAGACAGTATGACTTACACCATCTAGAGGCATCCTCAGACTCTATTTTCTTTGACACTGGTGCATGCTTAAGTAAAAGAGTTAGTTTAATTATGTGTCTGTGTGATGTATATGCATATGAATGCAGGTACTTGTGGAAGTCAGAAGAGGCTTTCAGATCTCTAGGAGGTGTTTGTGAGTCACATGACATTAGAACTGGGAATTGAATTTGGGACCTCTGTAGGAGTGCGACATGTGCTCGTAACCACCGAGCCACATTTTCAGCTCCAATGTTGATTATCTTCTTCAAGCTTCCTCTCAGCCTGACCTCTTGGTTCCTCTGTATATTCTATTATAGACAGTGTGAAGGGGGAAAGAGAGTCCACCTGTTTAGGATATTTACCAAAAGTGATCATAGAACTGCCTATGAAATAAGAGAGGCGAGGAAAGAAGAGAGCTTTGAATTGTGAAGGAAATGAGCAAGCGTGCATGGGAGAAATACAAGACAAAAGAACTCCAGCAGGCTTGAAGAGAGGAGAGACAGTTCAGTTCTTCAGTTATGCCTGAGGTGGTGATTTCATGAATAAAGTTGGTTTTGATTAAAATTCTCTTTAGGGAAGAGCTGTTTTAAGGAGGAATCCTAATGGCTTCCTATACCAGTGGGGGCTGAAGACAGATGAAGAAGTCTTTGGTCTTTAGAGCAGCTGGTCCTGACCCCAGGGGAATGAAACTCTGATTTAAGATGGCTACAGCTGACTCCTCTTTGTTTCATTAAAGATTTTGGCTTGTAATGAGAAGCCCTTACTCGGGTGCCAGTCAAGCCTGCCTGCTGCAAAGGCTTCCGGGTTACAAGCCAGTTGGGGATGCCGCCAAGTCTGTTGCCTATTCAGCAGTGAAATGAGGTGCTGCTGCTAATGCTATTCCTTATTGTGCAGGTAGCAGCTTGGCAGAATGAAGAGCAATCTTATCTTGAGGATTAACTTGGGACTTATAAAAGGGATTTCAGAGATGGAAGGTGGCTAGAAGGCTTTACAAGCAGCCATCACGAAAGGCTCCTAGGAAATACAGGAGGTGGGAGAGCTGTGCTGTTCCCACCTACCCCTGTGGTGGAAGACATCTCCCGGAAGCTGTCTATCCACATTGCCTGCTTTAGGACCCAGACAGTCTGAATCTAGTGCCCCAGGGAAGGACAGACATGAGTGGAGTAATGGACCCAGACAGGGCAGAATTGGTAACAATTTCTATACCCAATGCTAGACAGCTGACCAACTTCTCTTTAGTGTTGCTGCTGCTCATAGCCTTTGTTTATTACTTAGATGAAACCTGGAACTGATCTCCGACTCATTGAGCACCAAAAGAGATACAGCACCTGTGAGTCATCACCTGGCTGCCCAAGTCAAGTGAATCCCAAACACAGATGCTTAAAGGCCCTTGCCCCACATGTGGAAAAGCTGGATCTGGGTATTGAGGTTGTGTATACCCTCTTCTTTGGGCTCCCTGGACCCACATAGTAGTAACAGGAGGTTGACTATAGCACTGGGCAGGATACCTGATGCCAGGATCCAGTGCCATAGCCTGGGTCTTAGAGGATTGCTATTCAAGCTGTGAGGATGTACAGTTAAGCATGGCAGAGCAAGTGAGTGGTGTCAACAAAGAGTATCAGCTGGACCTGAGCACCAGTATGATGGTGATATGGCCAAACTTAGAAAAAGAAACAAAAAATCATGCAAGTTAGGGTTTTAGCAACAGCTGTAGTAGTGTCTCTGGATCTTGAGTGACACTTGATTGAAGAACCAGCTCCTGGCTTCAATTGTGTAATCAGCCCAGTAAGAAAGTCTATAAAGGACAAGGGCTTCTTAGGGAGTGACAGCATTTGGATCCTTTTCTTTCTTCCTTGCTTGAGAAGGATTTGAGGTCCCTGCTTTCTGCCTAATATAGGAGTCCCCAGAAAGTCCTACTGTGCCTCTGACTTGGACCTAGCTCATGGCCTTTTACATCCTTTATCCCCCAAGCACAGATTGCAACTTCTCTAGGGAGGAGGTCATATTTGCTACCACATTTTGTTTTATGTGACTCATATGTTGCCCTCTTTCCCTGTCAGACTCCACTTTTTAGGCTATCTATGTACATGAACATGTATATACATACCCACACATTCCCATACAACCTCCTTAAAAACAACACATTGAGCAGGATCACTGGGTCATGGGGTGACATATTTTATATTTAATAAAACCAGTCTGGAATATCAGAGAACAGATTCACCCACAATCAAGCTAGGAGGGTCAGAGAGTGGTAACTCATGCCTTTAATCCCAGCAGGGGACAGACTGAGTGGTGACCTACGACTTTAATCTCATAATTTAGGAGACAGTGTGTGTGTTTCTGTGAGTTCAAGGCCTAACAACCAAACAGTGGTAGCTACACCTTTAATCCTAACTCTAGGATTAGGATGTAGAGTTAACCCGGAAGTGAAACAACTGGGCAAAGAAGATACTTAAGGCAGACATTGTGGTATTCTGTAGAAGTGACAAGCCAAACTGAGGACTCTTAAAGATAGCTTTTACCCTGAGAAGTTGGCTCGGTGAGAATTGACTGTTGTCTATTTCCTCTCTCTGATATTCTAGGCTGATTTTATTAAATATAAAATATATCACCACAGAGTCATTTGTATCTCACACATGCAATGTGCTATCACCTCACTTTGGTTTCTTCACAGGGTGTTATTACCTGAAATGACGGATTTGTTTCCTGTTTTTTTGTCTGTCTGGAAGTTTTGTGTAAGTTCTCCTGTGTTACCGGTGGCCCCAGAATGCTGCCTGTTACATAGTAAAGGTGTGGCAAAGAATGGCTGATGATTTTCTCTGCTAATCTAGACTATAGCCTAAAAGGGGACAAGGCTTCATTCAATATCATCTAACAAACATGAAAACACATCGGCATTAGAACAAAATGAGATGACAGTGATCTCTATGTTTTGATTTTTCCTGGATCATTTTGGGGTGTGTTTCTGTGTGTGTGTGTGTGTGTGTGTGTGTGTGTGTATAGGAGGTTAATGTGTGGTTGTAAATTACGAGTAGGAATTCCCCATACTAAAATATATGCTGAACAGTTAAAATTTGTAACTCAGTATTGGTTTAATACCCTTACCTAAAATATTTGGTCCCTATGTGTCTTGAAGGGTAGCATAAAAGGGTACATAGAAATAAATCCTACAACACATTCTGGCTGCTTATTGTAGCATCCATACAAGCCATTACTCTATTGAGCCAGAAAAAATGGTCATTTACTTAAATAGTGAGTATAAAATCTACAAACATCTCTGTTCAGTGCAGGTTAGGTTATGTGACCAAGTGAATTTCTGCAAACTTTGCAGATTTTAGTTTTTAGGGATTTTCATTTGAAGTCACACATTCTATGGTTTCCAGACAAGTATAGTCTGCAAGAATAGTTAGTATTTACATTTTAGGTTTTCATTTTCATGTCTCAAGTTATATTTATACAGTTAATTTACAAAGCACTTGAAGCTCTGGGCTGTTAAATATCCTGGTCAAAGCATTGTGCACAAATCAAATCTAAACCTGAACCCAGCTCTAGATAATTTCTCTTACCCACACTTTCATATGTTAAAGTGAAAGAGGGCCATAAATGTAATACAGTCATCATCTTAATATGATCATGATGGGCTGTGAGGCTGCGGGGCTGAGAATTTGTCTTTGAAAGTAGTGGGCCTTTCTTTCTTTCTTTCTTTTTTTTTTTTTTAAATTTTTGTCCTTTTGTTTATTTTTAATGTATGTGGGTATTTCTCCTATTTTGATTTCCTCACCACATGCATTTCAGATGCCTACCAAGGCCAGAAGAAGGCGTGAGTTACCCTGGAATTGGAATGATAGTTGCTTGTAAGTCACCATATGAGTGCTGGGAATCAAACCTGGGTCTTCTGGAAGAGAAGCCAGTGCTCTTAATCACAGAGCCAATTCTTCAGATCCATGTGATCTTGTTCTTAATGTGTCAATTTATAACACACTCTGTGGATATTTGTTAGGTATTTAATAAATCCTGGGATATCAGAGAGAGCACACAGTCAAATCCTAGGTAGGCAGCTCAGAAAATCCTTGATCCTTGAATCAAGGATAAACAGCTGAGTCAGTCACACACACCTTTAATCCCAGCACAGGGACAGCTCGGAATGGTGACCAACACCCTTGATCTCAACTCCAGAGGCAGAACTCCTTCTGTTTCTGTGAGTTCAAGGCTACAAACCTTAAATCCTAACCTGGATGGGATAGGGTATATAAGGACTGTAGAAACCCAGAAGAGACAGAGGGACAGGCAGAAGAGACCAGGAATGAGACTGAGAAAGTTGCAAGACACTTTGGTGAGAATTGACTGTGGTACTTTCCCTTTCTGATTTTTCAGCCTTTCCCCAATATTTGGCTCAGAGTCTTCTTTTCTTACAACCTCAAATCGTAGTACTACAACACTCTGTTCAGCAAAAGCCCAAAGCACAGATTTCTGCACAGTCATTCCTGTGCTGCTTCCCAGTTTGTGTGTAATAGTTTTAAGGCATGGAATTCAGCTTCCAGCACCTCTGTGTGTAATAGAAAGCATCACAGTGGATACCTAAACTTTCTTAGAAATTCTCTTGTGTGTTTGGGTATCACCTTAAATATTAAGAGATATTTCTTTTTTTTATTGGTAAAATCCTATGTGAACATCTGCTATGTATGTTTACATCTATTCCTAGCATTTATCTTTTTTATTATTATGAATAAAGTTTCATTTTTTTATCTATTTATTCCCTTGTTCAATCTCCCTTCACCCTCCTGCCCTTCCCAGTCACTTTCTCTTCTCCCCATCTCCTTATCTCCTCCCCAGCAAGGGCAGGAGGTCCCAAGGTCCCAAGGTGGCTTAGTTCAGCATCCAGTCCAGGCAGATCCACTTTCCTTACCCCAACATCAAGATTGAGTCAGGTGTTCCTCTGGAGGGAATGAGCTCCAAGGTGCTGGTCCAAGGTGTTTCAGATCCCAATCTGTTCAGTGCTTGTGGTTTGCAGCTTGGGAATGCTTTGCTTAAAGTCCACTCATGAGTGAGTACATCCCCTACTTACCTTTCTGGGTTTGTGATACCTCACTCAGGAGGATATTCTACAAATCCATCCATTTGCCTGCAAATTTTAGGATATCATTTTTTTCTTACTGCTGAGTAGTACTCCATTGTGTAGATGTACCACAACTTGTTAATCCATTCTTCAGTTGAGGGACATCTAGGTTGTTTTCAGTTTCTTGCTGCTCAGAACATAGTTGACCTAATGCCTTTGAAGTGTGAATGTGCGTCTTTAGGGTATATTCCCAGTAGTGGTATTGCTGGATCCTTGGGTAGATTGATTCTGAATTTTCTAAGAAACCACCATACTGCATTCCAGAATGACTGAACAAGCTTACACTCCCACCAACAATGGAGGAGTGTTCCCCTTGCTCCACATCCTCTCCAGCATAGGCTGTCATCTGTGCCTTTTATCTTAGCCAATCTAACAGGTGTTATGTTGTTGTATGTTTTTCCAGGCCTGTTTGGGTCCGGAGATTTGTGACCTGGCACACGTGTGGTGCTGGCGGTATGGAGCCTGGTCTGTGCGCCCGCAGCTTTTGCCCCCCAAAAGAATGAATCACACGCTCATATACTTTACACTGCTTGGCCCATATCTTAAGCACATTACTAGCTAGCTCTTTCTTCTTAAATCAACCCATTTCCATGAATCTACCCACCACGTGGCTTGCAGCCCGTGGCTCACCTGAATTCCTACATGCTTCTTCTTCGGGGGACAGATGGCGACTAGTAAACTCCACCCCTTCTTCCTACCTGGCTGCCTCTGAT
>PVIH01017759.1:11006-40880 GCA_004025045.1 Sigmodon hispidus | reverse complement strand
AACCCCATTTTTTGATAGGGTTATTCAAGGTTTTGGGATCTAAATTCTTGAGCTCTTTATATATCTTAGAGATCAGTCCTCTATCACTTGTAGGGTTGGTGAAAATCTTTTCCCATTCTGTTGGCTGGCGTTTTGTCTTATTGACAGTGTCCTTGGCTTTGCAGAAGCTTCCCAGCTTCAGGAGATCCCACTTATTGATTATTGGTCTTAGTGCCTGTGCCACTGGTGTTATATTTAGGAAATGGTGGCCTGTGCCAATTTGTAGAAGTGTATTTCCCACTTTCTCTTCTATCAAGTTCAAAGTGTTTGGGGTTAAGTTGAGGTCTTTGATCCACTTGGATTTGAGATTATAACATATTTTAATGGAGGTCTAGGACTTTAACAGAAAAGATCATTGAAATTTGTTTACTTACACAAGTATAGCTACTCTATTTATGGCTTCAGGCCCAAAATAAAGCTATCAGTAGTGAATGCACTGGGTGTGAAATGCCAAATAAGATGGTAGTCTGGAAAGATTTAATTGAACCTCTATTGCTTCTACTTTACAAAGTTAATTTATATCACAATCAGAGTCAAATTGCTAAAGATATTTCTTTGTCTAAAATCATTATCTTCTAAAACCACTTTATACCATTACTTAATAAAACATGCTAACATACATATTTTTAAACAGTGTACATCTACTTTATGGCAATAGGTTCTTTAATGAGAAGGTAAATAGCACCTTTGTGGATTATTTTTCATAGTTCCCTCAGCAATGTGTTTACTATGTCAGTTAAAATTACATACTTTGATACACAGTGTGTTATACAACGTATGCCTTTTGATTTCCATTCTTACATCTGAAACCTATTTAAATATTACTTTATGTTTCCTCTCAGCAAAAAGAGAGCTTATTTCTCAGGAGACTCACAGTCAAGCCTGATAATAAAAGCAGAATAGGAAATTTCTTTTTACACCAAGGAAACAGAAGCAGATACATGGGATCAGGAAAAATATGCACAGGCAAGGGTGATAGACTTTATTTTACACAATGAAATGTTATTTACATTTTTATTCAGAAGTTTTCCCATATGCATTCAGAGACCTAAAAATTCAGAAAATGGTTCTGTTCTACCTCATTAGAAAATTGGCAACATTCTTATTATATTTCCAATGCAATCATTTACAAACATTATTATGCAAGTAATAAGTTATTGTTTGAAAAATGATTACATCAATATATTTAGAGCACAAAGTGTTTTTGGCAAAGTTATTGTTTTCATCCACTGTTTCTCTTGTCCCCCTGCATTAACTTTGAAGAGGCATTGCTACTTTCCAAAAAACTGAGTTCAAGTGGACTCTGGATTAGACACTTCTTGGACAGGCAATAGTGACAAGTTAAGGGGAAATCTTTTGAAATCAAACACAGAAAATATTAAAGACTAACTGCTATATACTATAAGAATTTGAGAGTCAGTTCATGAATATTGATTATTCAAGAGTAAAATGTGGATAATAGCAATGAATGCATGCCATTGAGTTGTAACTATTTAATTTGATAATTGAAAATATTCAGTATTGAGACTAACATTTAGCATGTCTTATCTTTTATTTTTAATGTAACAATATAGTAAAAGTAAAGCATCACTGTAATAATGTTCTATGAATATATCTAATAATGAGAAGTTAAATACCAAAAATGTATGTATATATTTAAACTAATTCTCCTTTGCATTATTATAAACAAGTCTTCAGACAAAACTATTTTCACAACATATTCTCCTACCACCAGTAGATAATTTCTGTAGCTTTATTCCCTCAGCCACAACTACTTGTTATTTTCCAAGCATCTTAATTTGTTTAATATCTGTTGTATGTGGATGTATTGTAACTTTCTTAAGAATTTTACTCTGAAATTGATCCTTTCTGAGACCTGGAAACACACAATAAACTTTTTTTGTTGACATGTCAGAAAAGAAGAGAGGAGGGAAGAGGGTAAGAGAAGAAAACAAGAGGATGAAAAGATGAAGAAGAGGGGAGAGAGAAGAGGAACTAAAGCAGTCACTCTCAACTTATAGGTTACAATCCTTTTGAGAATTGAACATTCTTTTCACAGGGGTCATCTAAGAACCATCCTAAAACATAAATATTTATATTACAATTCATAACAGTAGCAAAATTACAGTTATCAAGTAGCAATAATTTTATGGGTGAAAGTCACCAAAATTGTATTAAAGGGTCATAGCATTAGGAAGGTTGAGAAATAATTGTTCTAAAGAAGCAAAACATGTTGCCATTGAGCCACAGATATATTCACAACTCACTGCAAAGACCACCATGCCATGTTTCCCTGGGTACAATGAAATACCAAAAATTACCATTGTCTCAGTTTTTTATATTCCTGAGAGATAAGACACATTATATATCTTGTTTTGTTTCTTTGAGTTGAAGAACAGTCATGGGACTTAGATCTTTATGCCAACAGGGGCATCAGTGACTGCTTGATCTTTTGTGTAGTGGGATTATGTGTTACATTTTAATTAATTTTCCTGCCTACAAGTTTAATAAAAAGCTGATTGGGTGAAGGCAGACAGGAAGTGTGGTCAGAGCTACCAGACTGGGAAATTCTCAGAGCAGAGCAGACACACCACAGACAGATGCTGAAGATTCTAGGAGAAGATGGACCAGAGGAAAGAATTTGAAATGCTGCTCTGAGAAAAGGTACCAAACCGCACAGCTGAAGAAAATGGATTGAGTTTAGATGAAGGAGTTAACAATTTATATGCCTGGGCCCTAGGTCAATCAGCAGAAAATTAATTAACATAAGCATCTGTGTGTCTCTGTGTAACTTGGAGTGTTTCTGTCAGACTGACAGACTGCTTGTCAAACCTCTGATCTAGACCAGAAAGTCCAGGCCAGAAACCTCCTACAACACTTTTGAACTCAAAGTCTATCAAGCTTCTTCTCCACATTGTACAACTACCTAGATGCCTAGGCACAGCAATCTGTACTTTGACTGTAGCTGTCATTTATGTCCTAGGGTTAGTGATGCTTGTCTGGGATATACCATCAGCAGTATCTTTTCTGACTATCTTTACATATGTACTGTCCCTCTTGACTTCCTGCCACAATTAATACCTAACATCATGGTTCTTTCTGAAGAGCATAAATTGAGCTTTATGTTTTGAATGTCTTAGCTAAACACGAAAGTGTCCTTTCTTTAAGAGAAAAAATTTGTACTTATAAGGGTAGGTTTATGTTTTGTACATGACTTTCGAAAACAGGTACTTTTCATGGACAAATTGTGTTCAATTTTTTTAAGTAGCTTTCTAGTTCATAAAGAATAAATTTAAAGTGTCAATTAGATTTTCCACACTATTGATTAGCCAATATTTGTTAGCATTATGATATCAGATATAATGTATTTACTGCTTGTATTATATAATACATTTTGAAACTCTGAGTTGTAAATATATATATAGATACATACTAAAGGTAGCACTTGACAATTATATGTCACTTTTTTATTATTTCAAAGTTCACAGCAGCAGTGTATTTCTAATTTCTTAGTGACTGTGAAGGGTCTAATTTTCAAAATATAGTTACCATAGTAACAACCTGGAATTTTAATCCACTAGTAAAGGGAAAGTCTGGTCACTTTTTAGGTCCTCTTCAATGTCAGAAATAAAAAATACTATAAAAAAGATGAAGGTAAAAGTAGTCCCTACACCAAATTTCATTCATATGACCACATACTTGAATAAAGCTTGTGATTTTTTTGAAAATTTTCAGACTGTTCTGCACGTACTTGAAGCATCATTACCTTAACGATGTCCCAACGAATCATGTAAAAATTAAGAGACATAGAAGAAACTGGAAAAATATAACTGGTGTGGCACGTGTCATTATAGACTTAAATATGTTGGTCTCTAACAGCATTGCCAGCTGATTCCTTGATTCCAAGCACATCAACACAACACTGTGAAACATGATATTAAACAACAAAAAGAACATTCAACTTATGCCTAAGTTTTGGTGACTGAGCAATTGCCAGTACTACTACTAGCTGTATGAATTTGGAAACCTCACTGACCCTAGCTAAATATAACTCATTTCCAACAGGAGAGGGACCTTGAGAACAGTGGGCATCAAAGCCTGTGCATAGGCTCATTTTATTTATTTTTTTTTATTTTTTTAATATTAATTACAGTTTAATGAGTTTTTTTTTTTTTTTCTATAGTTTAGCAGGTTGGCAGCTGAGTCTGAGACTCAGCCACACAGGGAATGTTTACTGGGCAATCCCAATCATACCACAAGCCAGGCGGCTTCCTGCATTTCCAGTCTTTGTACTTTCATCATTTCCACCTTTTCCCAAGTCATCTTCTTTCTCGTGGACCTCCATTGTTCGGCCAATGACAGAATGCTCTCCTGTGAGTGAGATCATACTATCTTCAATGAACACATTGATCACACCATCCTTTCCAGCAGTCACATTGCCCAGGTCTCCAACATGCCTTTCTTGATCGGCTGGTCCGCCATGTTTCTTGGAGTGAGGATTAAAATGAGGACATGCACTGGTACAGCCATTTGTATTATCCCCAAACTGATGAACATGGAACCCATGTTGGCCTTCAGTCAATCCTGTAGTTTGTCCCTTCACCACAACTGCTTCACCATTTGCCTTCTGGTCGAAGTGAATAGTGCCCTTCACTGGGCTGTCGCCCTTCAGCACGCACACGGCCTTCATCGCCATGCTTCGCAAGGAGACACGCGGCGCCCCGGAACCTGAGGAGGGCGAGAAAATCGGAACACAGCGATAGACCCTGCAGGAAACACCGGCGCCACATAGGCTGATTTTAAAAGAATGCAGCCTACCAAGGAGTCTGAGTAACGTACCTCCTCTGTTTTTTACATGAACAGTCAAATGCTAAGAAAAAGCTTTTAGGGAATTCATCAGGTTATAGGACAGTGAATGTAATAGAGCTAAAATTTGAATAACTCCCACAAGTATAGGATGTGCCTCTTAGCCTGGAAAATTTAGTGAAGTACAATTACAACGGTTATAATCATTGAATAACACTGAACAATGGACGTTGGTTAACTTGTAACATTGTATGGATAAGCTAATATACCACAAATTGTTTGAGCTCTAAATTCAAGAATCCTAGAGTAAAATTTCACTTCCCTTAAGAAGTAATTCTGAGATTTTTCAGCAGGTCATTTAATTTCTTTCCAATTAATTTCTGTGATTTTTAAAGAAAGTAATTTAATTTCTTTAAAATAAAATTGGTTAAATCACACCTACTTTTCAGACTATTATGAGGATACAATGTGACTAAATATTTGAGCCAGTAAAATGGTTTGATACAAACAACACCAGCAGGCCTCATTTCCATATTAGTAGCTGCCTTGATTGTATAACCAAGCATGTATGTTTGGACATCCCAGAGACCTAGAATGACAATCATGGGAATGATACTGATTTGATTATACTGATATGTGTTAAGGTTGTGGTTAAGAAATACTCTATGTTTGTAAAATGTCACAATGTGTTGAATTTAGTAGATAACTGGAAGATTTAGCTATAATTATTCAAGCCCATAGGTGATATGCAGTTCTTTTTTTACTTTTATACTATACAATCAATGAAAATTACTTTCGGGAAATTTAGGATTATCCTTTCAATATCCAGATATCTTAATTTCTAGATGTTGTAAACATTAAATTGTTTTGAAATTTTTTCCTACTCTTTTTTAAAAAAAACTAGGAATACTCCATGTCATTACAATATTAAAGTATCTACTTAGAATTTTTTCAAAAGTAGGCAACAATTTGCAAAAAGAAGTAAGTTCAAAAGGAGCTAAGAGAATTATAGTTCACTAGATCACTTCCTTCCACCCCTCCTACTCATCTTTCTTACCAATAGCATTCTTTCAGACACCCTAGTTCTTTCAGTAAAAATATGTAAGTGTAATAAATTGTTATTCTGGCAAATTATAGGTGTACATATTCCACAAGGGAGCAAATACAATCTCACTTTATTCCCTGCAAGTCTCCTGGCAGCATCTGTTTTTTTCTGTTTTTCTGTTTTCTTTTTATAGAATAAAGTCTCAGTTTTTATCCCTGCATCCCCTTGCTCCAACTCCCTTCCCCCTCCTGATACCTTCTGGGCAGCCCTCAGTCTCCCCAGAAAGGGCAAGAGGTCCCATGGTAGATCAGCTCAGCATCCACTCCAGAAAAGTCCGATTTCCTCATCCTAGTATCAAGACTGGGTTGAAACTTCGAGACTTTTTCCCTTTTGTGCTTAATGTCCATAGAAATGGATAAACCACAAAGAAAGGTACTTGATTTTTCAACTGATTTCCACTTGTAATTATGTTTGCATCTGTGGTACTTTATCAACATTGCTGACCATTCATTGGTAAAATTCAAAGCTCTGAATTAGAAGCTCTGAAAATATTTCAAGAGCAGAACTTTTAAACATGACATTTCCTGTAATGCCATTGTGACAAAGGTACTGGCAGACTATGAAATACTTGATAGAATACAAAATTAGAACAAATCATTTAGAAGTTGGGAGCATAGTTCTTGTCACTTTGTCTGGTTTCAGTTTTTCAGTTGGGTTTTCTGCTCTTTAATTTTTTTTAATTTCTCAAAATAATCTCTGTGACATGTCTACTCTGCTGCCATATTTTTTATACCTGGGGATAGAATACTTTATTGGGATTCTGACTGATGAGTTCTGGACTACTCTTTAGGTAGGAGAATTTGAGCAGGTATCTTGCAATCCTTGGTCTCTTCCTACTTGGCTTTTCAACAAAACAGTTTTAATTACTCACAGAAGGCTAGTAGAGTATATTGTAGTGCTTTAAAATTATTGGCCACAGTACACTGGTAAAAAATCTCTAATGGTAGCATTTACAAACAAGAAAGTATGCATGTGTGCATATGTCCACATTCATCTTATTACATCAGACATTATTAGATGGTATTCATATTCTGAAACACTGAATGTATCTGCATGTGTGCAAAAATGTGTGTGTTATCACAGCACTATCTTATTTTTGCTGGTGATATGTATATTGTATTTAAAAAAAATGGTTTACACATGATGTAATAATGTGGAATTTTACATTTCATAGCTAATGTAAAAATAGCTTCAACATTCTTCTTTAAGAAATCGTATCTTTTTTTCCTTCTTTATTTATTTTGTATTTATCAAGAAAAACAGTAAAATGAATTTAAAATGCTGCTAAGTTAACAATAACTATGAAGAAGATAAAAATCGTAAGTATGACTTATCAAGGGTGATAATGCAAATAAGATTACTACACATATACTTACTTTGTGCTCAGCTTTCCCTCTGAATTTTTTCATTTTCAGCCCTGTATATCCTTATTCAAGGTCCCTTCCCCCTCCCACAACATCAAGTCATTTTTTCTTCTCCACAACTCTCCATACCCACCCTGGGCAGGAAGCAGACACTCCTATGGTCCCACTGACCCAAAAATGCTTAGAACAGTCTCTACACCTGGCAAATCCAGTTTTGTCCCTCCTCCGTCAAGAGTGAGTCAGGTGTTCCTATAGTTGGAGTGGAATCCGAAGGGTCAGTCCAGGGTGTTTATGATCCCAAGCTGTTCAGTGGTCATGGTTTGCAGCCTGGGCATGCTTGGCTTTTTTTCTTGATTGTTTGTTTAGAGACCACGAATGAGTGAGTACATACCCTGCTTATCTTTCTGAGTTTGTGATACCTCTCTCAGGAGGATATTCTCCAAATCCATCCATTTGTCTGCAAATTTTAGGATATCATTTTTTCTTACTGCTGAGTAGTATTCCATTGTGTAGATGTACCACAGTTTGTTAATCCATTCTTCAGTTGAGGGACATCTAGGTTGGTTTCAGGTTCTTGCTATTACAAATAATGCTGCTATGAACATAGTTGAGCTAATACCTTTGGAGTGTGAATGTGCCTCTTCAGGGTATACACCCAGAAGTGGTATTGCTGGGTCCTTGGGGAGATTGATTCTCAATTTTCTGAGAAACTGCCATATTGAATTCCAAAGTGGCTGAACAAGCTTACACTCCCACCAACAATGGAGGAGTGTTCCCCTTGCTCTGCATCCTCTCCAAAATAGGCTGTCTTCTGTGCCTTTTATCTTAGCCAATCTAACAGGTGTTAGGTGGTATCTCAAAGTTGTTTTGATTTTCATTTCTCTGATGGCTAAAGATGATGAGCACTTTTTCAGGTGCCTTTCAGCCATTCATAGTTCCTCTGCTAAGAATTCCCTTTTTATATCTGCAGCCCATTATTTGATGGGGTTATTCAAGGTTTTGGGCTCTAGATTCTTGAGCTCTGTGTATATCTTAGAGATCAGTCCTCTATCACTTGTAGGGTTGGTGAAAATCTTTTCCCATTCTGTAGGCTGTCATTTTGTCCTATTGACAGTGTCCTTGGCTTTGCAGAAGCTTCCTAGTTCAGGAGATCCCACTTATTGATTGTTGGTCTTAGTGTCTGTGCCACTGGTGTTATACTTAGGAAGTGATCACTTGTGCCAATTTGTAGAAGTGTATTTCCCACTTTCTTTTCTATCAAGTTCAAAGTGGTTGGGTTTAAGTTGAGGTGTTTGATCCACTTGGATTTGAGTTTTGTGCAGGTTGACAGGCTCGGATCTATTTGCATTTTTCTACACACTTCCATCCAGCTATGCCAACACCATTTGTTAAATATACTATCTTTTTTTCCATTGAATGTTTTGGGCCTCTTTGTCAAAGATCAGGTGTTCATAGGTTTTGGGGTTAATGTCTGGATCCTCAATGCTATTCCATTGGTCCACAAGTCTGTTTTTATGCCAGTACCAGGCTGTTTTTTTGACTATAGCTATATAGTATAACTTGTAGTCAGGGATGGTGATACCTCCTGAGGCTCTTTTGTTGAGTAAAATTGTTTTGACAATCCTGGCTTTCCTGTTATTCCAAATGAAATTGAGTATTGTTCTTTCAAGGTCCAAAAAATATTGTGTTGGGATTTTGATGGGCAGTGCATTGAATCTGTAGATTGCCTTTGGTAGAATTACCATTTTTACTATGTTGATCCTACCAATCCAGGAACATGCGAGAGGTTTCCATTTTATGATATCCTCTTTAATTTCTTTCTTCAGTGATTTAAAATTTTTGTCAAATAGGTCTGTTACTTCTTTGGTTATAGTTACTCCAAGGTATTTAATACTATTTGCAGCTATTATGTAGGGTAAGGTTTCCCTTATTTCTTTTTCAACTCTTCCATCTTTAGTGTATAGAAGGGCTACTGATTTCTTTGAGTTAATCTTGTATCTTGCTATATTGCTGAGGGAGTTTATCAGCTGTAGCAGTTCCTTGAAAGAGTTTTGTGGGTTACTTATGTATACAATCATATCATCTGCAAATAGAGGTAGCTTACTTCTTTTTTTCCAATTTTTATCCCCTTAATTTCTTTTCATTCACTTATTGCTTTAGTTAAAACTTTGAGAACTATATTGAATAGATAAGGGGAGAGAGGACATCCTTGTCTACTTCCTGTCTTTAGTGGGATTGCTTTGAATTTTTCTTCATTAAGTTTGATACTGGCTGTCAGCTTCTTGTAAATCGCCTTTATTATATTTAGGTATTCTCCTTGTATTCCTGATCTCTCCAGGGCTTTAATCATAAAGGAGTGTTGGATTTTGTCAAAGGCTTTTTCCGCATCTAAGGATATCATCATGTGGTTTTGTTCCTTTAGTTTGTTTATATGATTGATAACATTTACAGTTTTTCATATGTTAAACCAGCCCTGCATTTCTGGGATGAAGCCTACTTGGTCGTGGTGGATGATATCTTTTATACATTGTTGTATATGGTGTGCCAAAATTTTGTTGAGAATTTTTGCATCAATATTCATAAGGGAAATTGGTCTGAAATTCTCCTTCTTTGTTTTGTCTTTGAATGGCTTGGGTATTTGGGTAAATGTGGCCTCATAAAAGGAATTTGGCAATATTCCTTCAGTTTCTACTGTGTGAAATAGTTTGAGGAGTAACTGTAGTAATTCTTCTTTGATGGTCCGGTAGATTTCAGCACTGAAACCATCTGGATCAGTGCTTTTATTTGGGGGAAGGTTTTTTTTATGACAGCTTCAATTTCCTTAAGGGTTATAGGCCTGTTTAGGTAATTAATCTGATCTTCATTTAATTTTTGTAGATGGTACCTGTCCAAAAAGCTGTCCATTTCTTCTAGGTTTTCCATTTTTGTAGAATACAGATTTTGAAAATGTGATCTGATAATTCTCTGTATTTCCTGGGGGTCTGTTGTTATGTCCCCCTTTTCATTTCTGATTTTGTTGATTTGAACAATCTCTCTTTGTTTTTTGATTAGTTTGGCTAAGGGCTTATCTATCTTGTTAACTTTCTCAAACAACCAACTCTTAGATTCATTGACTCTTTGTATTGTTCTTTTTGGTTTAATTGTATTGATTTCAGCACTAAGTTTGACTATTTCCTGCCGTCTACTACTTCTAGGTGAGTTTGCTTCTAATTGTTCTAAGGCTTTCAGCTGCACTGTTAGGTCTCTAGTGTGGGATTTTTCTAGGTTTTTCCTATAGGCATCTAGTGCTAGGAATTTTCCTCTTAAGACTGCTTTCATTGTGTCCCACCAGTTTGGATACGTTGTAGATTCATTTTCATTGAATTCTAGGAAGATTTTGATTTCTTTCTTAATTTCTTCCTTGACCCAGAGATGGTTCAGCTGAGTGATGTTTAGTTTCCATGAGTTGGTAGGCTTTCTTTTGGGTTTTGATGTTGTTGAACTCTAACTTTATGCCCTGGTGATCCGATATGTTACAAGGGATTATTTCCATTTTTTTGTATGTCCAATTATGTGGTCAATTTTGGAGAAAGTTCCATGAGGAGCTGAGAAATATGTATATTCCTTTGCGTTTGGTTGGAAGGTTCTGTAGATATCTATGTAACCATTTTCATCATAACCTCTTTTAGACTCCTTATTTCTCTGTTGAGACTCTGTCTGGTTGATCGTTCCAGGGTTGAAAGTGGGGTATTGAAGTCTCCTGCTATTAGGGTGCAAGAATTGATGTGGGATTCGAGCTTTAGCAGTGTTTCTCTTACATAAGTAGGTGCCCTTATATTAGGGGCATAAATATTGAAGATTGAAATCTCCTCTTGACCAATTTTTCCTGTAATGAATAAGTAGTGACCATCTTGGTTCCTTTTAATTGCTTTTAGCTTAAAGTCTACTTTGTTAGATACTAGGATTGCAACCCCTGCTTGTTTCTTAGGACCATTTGACTGGAAAATCTTTTCCCAACCCTTTATTCTAAGCCTGTGTCTGTCTTTGCAGTTGAGGTGTGTTTCTTGTAGGCAACAGAAGGATGGCTTCTGTTGTTGTATCCATCTTGTTAGTGTGTGACGTTTTATAGAATAGTTGAGAACATTGATATTAAGGGAAATTAGTGACCATTGATTCATATTGTCAGCCATTTTTGGTGGTAACTTGTTTGTATTTCCTTTCTCTAGGGTATTCTTCTGTGGAACTATTGATTGTGATTTCGTGGGTGTATCTGGGGTCCTTAGGTTGGAGTTTTCCCTCTAATACTCTCTGTAGTGCTGGATTGGTAGATAGATATTCTTTTTGTCTGACTTTGTCCTGAAATAATTTATTTACTCCATCTATGGTGATTGATAATTTTGCAGGGTATAGTATTCTAGTTTGGCAGCCATGCTGTTTTAGTGTCTGTATAACTTCTGACCAAGCCCTTCTACCTTTCATCATTTCCATTGAATAGTCAGGTGTTATTCTGATGAGTCTGCCTTTATATGTGTGTTGGCCCTTTCTTTTGCAGCTCTTAAATCTTTTTCTTTGTTCTTTATGTTTTGTGGCTTGATTATAATGTGGCACGCTGACTTTTTTGGGGATCATATCTATTTGGTGTTCCGTAAGCTTCTTGTATCTTTATTGGCATTTCTTTCTTCAGGTTAGGGAAGTTTTCTTCTATGATTTTATTGAATATATTATCTGTGCCTTTGAGCTGGTATTCTTCTCCTTCTTCTATTTCTATTATTCTCAAATTAGGTCTTTTCATGGTGTCCCAAATTTCCTGAACATTTTGAGTTATGGCTTTTTTAGTTTTAGTATTTTCTTTGACTGATATATCTATTTGAGCTACTGAGTCTTCCACTTCAGAGATTCTATCTTCCATCTCTTGAACTCTGTTTGTTATGCTTGTATCTGTGGTTCCAGCTTTTTACTTCAGTTTTTCTATTTCCATCTTTGGCTCATTTTGTGCCTTTTTTATTGCTTCTATTTCAGCTTTTAACTCAGCTTTTAGTTCTTGGCATGTTTCTTTCATATATTTGTTCATCTTTTCTAATTTTTTGTTTTTATTTTCTTCTATTTCTTTAAGACTATTTTTCATATCCTCTTTGAGAGCTTCAATTATCATCAAAAAGGAATTTTTGGTGTTGTTTCCTTCTGTTTCCTCTTCATTGCTCAGTTCTAGTCCTGTATTTGTAGGATCGCCACTTTCTTCTGGAATTACCTTGTTGTTCTTTGTCTTATTATGTAAGGTTTTGTACTGACATTTGTCCATGGCTTCAGTGGTTCACGATTTGATGGCTCCTGGTAGTTGTGGCACTCAGGCTTGTGTGCCTCCTGTCACCTTTCTGGGCAGGGTCTGAGTCTGTCCTTCAGAGACCCCAGAACTCATCTGTTCACTCAGTTGGAGGTCAAGGTGGGTAGCCATGCAAATTCCCTCAGCAGCAGCTGTGGGTATGGTGACACACAGATTTTATCTGCGCCTGCTACAGATTGCTCTGCGACTTACTCTGCAGACAGCACCTGGTCCCAGAAGTGGAAGCATAATGAATGGGAGCTCAACTCCCCCTCCTTGGCTGGGATATATGTGTTTGGGCCTGGTGACCCCTCCTCACCTCTGGGCAGGGTCTGAGTCTGTCCTTCATGGACCCCTGTAGTTATCTGTTTGTTCAGTTGTAGGTCCAGGTGGGTAGCCATGCAAATTCCCTCAGCAGCAGCTGTGGGTATGGTGACAGGCAGACTTTATCTGTGCCTGCTACAGAGTGCACTCTGGGACTTACCCTGCAGACAGCACTCGGTCCCAGGAGCGGAATCGAAAGCAATGGGAGCTCAACTCTCCCTTGCTGGCTGGGATATAGGTGCTTGGGCCTGGTGACCCCTCCTCACCTCTGGGCAGGGTCTGAGTCTGTCCTTCAGGGACCCCTGTAGTTATCTGTTCGCTCATTTGGAGGTTGAGTTCGGTAGCTGCACAGCACTATCTTTTATTATGCTGCAGTAATTATTTTAAGTTTTGTTAATTCTGTATATTCTAACAATATTATTTACATCAATCCAGTTATAATTCAAAACTCTATTGAAACTATGAAATATGCCACTGTGGATCATTATAACAGATGGGAATATTTTTTTTTTGTTTTTTTTTTTTTTAGTTTACCATGAGTATATAAAGCAACTTCCCAATCATCTAACAGGTTGGTAGGCACAAAAGTAGATAATTAAACTTCCCCTAAAATTAAAACTATGTACTAGTTCTATCTTTGTTTTGCCTTAATATGAAAAATGGAGCTTTCCAGAGAGAAATGTTGTTTGTATCACACACCACAATAATTTATTCTGTGTAGATTTTTTTTCATGATGATGTAAAGCTCCTGCAGGCATAGATCCTCCAGCCTCACTGTAGGGGAAATTTTTATAGTCTTACTGATACAGTCAGTTTGCAGTGTCTGATATGAGGAAGAATCTACTTCCTGAGTTTCCACACCGGTATGACGAAGGAAGACTTAGCTCAGCAATGCTATGTAGATCCCTGATTTTAACTAAATTGATGCCTATTATATATGTCTGAATTGAGATTAGGCAGAATTATTAGTTAATATTATACCTGACTTAAAATGATAGTTTCCAAAGCTAAGCTTTAATCTAAAAAAAAAAAAAAATCACATGCTTGGCAGTAAGTCCAAGCTTCACTCTCTGTAGAGTGATACTTTATTTACTCAGTGACTCTGAGCTTTGGTTTTTGCTGTTATAATGATGATCACCATCACAGCCTAGTTGTACATAAAATCAATGGGAAGGCCCTGCATGTATTAGATACTATATAAGTATGAATTGGTTGGGTTAATGATGTCTAATTTTCCTGAGACTATGAGTTCATTGAGAGAAAAATGGGCAACATTTACACTGAGTTAGTTACTGTCTGACCCAGATGTTTTACACATAGTAGGTACTGACCAAATATTTGTTGAAAGAAATTAAAGCTTTAATGGGTAGATGGATAAATAGATGAATTTTGATGTAAATGCAAATCAAATAAAATAGTTACCTATTTTTTCCCAAAGACAGAGGGAAACACTTTTTTCTAATTGTATATATCACTCAAAAATCCATCTCAAATTTTGAATGCTAAGATAGTGTTGGACATATGAACAACACCATAAAAACCAACATGATCATAAAGCTACATTAGATGAGTTAAAAAAAAAAAGATGTATGATGCTGAAAGTAGAAAATTTCAGCTCTTTTTAAAGCCACAGGCCTCAGTCTTGGCACCCATTAAACTACAACAGCTTCACAATGCTTTGATGTGAATCTTCCAAATGCCAATATTGCTTGTTGAAACATTATCCAATATACAACCTTAAGTATAAAATCCTCTTGATGTCTGATTACTCTTTTTAAGGACCTCATGCTGCTTCATTTCAAACTGTGAATTACCTTTAATTCACAGCTTGAACAGACTGGAAAATTCTATTTTCTCTGCTCCCAGGTGGCAGTCCTGAGGCAGTGGAGAACTTCCAAAAATATATTAAGTCCTTTGGAAAAGTTAGCAAGATGTGAGATATGGGGCATACAGGACAAGTTAAAAACTTGTGTTGGTATGCTTTTCTTTTAAGCTCAAAAATCACAATGTCTGCAACTACTGAAAGTCTCTACAATTACCAGAATTTTTTAGAAATAAAGTGGTTGGGTTAACTTAAAGAGAGTACCAGCATTTCTGAATTTCAAGCACCAAATTATATATTTTGATTAAGGATTAATCTGATTAAGAAAATAACATTTTCTTGCTATATCATTTTGCTATCAAATTACATTCAAGTAGCAGACTAAGCATCTACTATATGAAATTGCTAGAGAAAGTTGGCCATTTCTATGCAACAAGGCAGAGCAGTTCATAAATCTCAAGTAAATTCTAAAGAGAAACATTTTCAATGATGAAACTTTTGGAGAAGGATGGTCATGCCTATAACAAATGCAAGAATTTTCTGTTGTTAAAATGGTGAAAATTCATCTAAAATTATTTTGTTTCTATCAGCTGTAGCATTCTGAAAAACATTCTTATAAACTTGCTATTCTCTGTGTTAATGAAATCTTTCTAACATTTGAAGTATAGAGATGATAATACTTGAGTTAAATAAAGCAATTTTTATCCAGTTGTGTATCCTACAAAGCAAAGACATATAATTTCTTAAGGGATCAATCCATACCAACCAACTCTACAAATCTCCTTAAAGGTTTCTATGAGGATAAAAATGCTAAACATCTGGCCCTGCCCCAACTTTCCTTTCTCTTCCCCTCCCCTCTCGTGTTCTTTTCTAAATTCTTTCCTTCCTTTATTTCTTTAACTTTTTCTTTTCTGCAAGGTTTCATTTGACTCAGGCTGGACTCAAACCTTAAACACGTGATCCTTTTGTCTTCATACCTCAAATGTTAGGATTATAAGCATGTGCCAAATAGCCTGGACAAAAGGCCATATTTGCAGTATTAAGTTCTGCTACCCATCAGAGCACATGTGAAAGGGTAGCTTTGTAGGAAGTAAGGAAGATATAAACATACAAACGTCTCAGCTGACACTGAAATTATTTTAACTGTAGAAGAGTGTTAACTAGTCCTTTGTAGCCCAAATATAGGTCCAGGATGACTGAAAAGATCATCAGGACAGGTTTGCTCAAAAGCATAATGATCATTATTTGAGATTTCTGTCCTTCATGTAACAGCATAGCTTCCTTTCCTATCACCTAGAACTCCATGCACACATTTGTTCATACAATAAACATATTAACCACACATATGGAATATGTGTCTGGACACAGTAAATTTCATGTCATTGCCTGTCATCTATTCTCTGGATCCATACTTGTTGTTTTCAAACACATATTCAACACTGTAAGTAGAGTTACTGGTTTTATGGCAGAGGAAAAGGTGTTATGATAACATCTAACTTTATATTGTGGTTTATATGGAAACTATCCAGACATTCTCAATAACATGCCTTAAAACACAGAGTTGCTTGGATAACAGGGGTTCTGGATGGTTTCCAATTGGATGGAGTCCAAATGCTAATAATCAAGTTTAACAAAGGAACTTAATATGTAGAGTTGCCATTCTCAAAAACATTCACAAACAAAACAAAACAAAACAAAACAAAATAAAAAACCTGAGTTCAAAAGCTAACTGAGTGAATATTTATGGGTTCAAGGAAGCTATCTAGAATTCTTTTCAGGGCAAATGAATACATCATCTCATATGTTGTTGTTTTTAAATGCCTCACCAAACTCAAATGTAAAGAAGCAAGTAAGAATGTTGTAGTGGGAAGTACTTGATGATTGTACTATGATCAATTTGGTCACTCCATACAAAAATAATATTAAAATTTTGTTTTCTCTTTTGGCCCTTAATGGCTCCCTTAAGAATCTACAAAGTAATATGCTAATATCTGGTGTGTCCACTGAGAGTCTGAATTTAGTAAGTGATATTTGTGTTAAAATATACAACTTTAGCTTCCCAATAAAAAAATTTGATCTTCTAACACTCATGTATTTTTTTCCTATTTGAGAAACACAAGAAATTTATGGAGGAGATTTGAGACTATTGTATTTAGGAGATTTGAGTAAGGGCATTTTAAAGATTATAATATAACTCAAACACACAGAGGCTGAGGACTGGCAGTGGGGATGGCTGACCACTGGGACTCCAACCCTCTAGAAAGCATTAAGGATTAAAGTTAAATACACTGTTATATACTATCATTACTAAATAGTCTAACAAGCTTTTGTAGGGGAACTCATGTGTGTATACACATTAGCCCATAAGTTGCTTAATTTCCTTTAACTCTGTGTACTTTAAAATAAAGATAAATTATCTGTGACCTACACTTGCATATTCTACATCTAATGTTTTCCTCAAAACACCATTACTGTGGTAGAGCAGAGGCTTCTAAATTTACCTAGTCAGATTTTCTTGTCTCAACAGGAATAAGTGGAAGCACTATATACCAGCAAAGTGGAGCAAATGAGTGGGAAAATACTTACTTTTCTAGAAGACCAGTTAAGTGCTGGGGTTTTCTCATGGAAAGAGCAGCAGATGTCAAGAACAAATAGGGAGCCTGAGTAGTTGTAAGCCTAAACTCAGACCCATGGAGGTATGTGATCACAGGCTTGGTACCCATGTGTTCAGGTCTTAAAAACAATCCACACTTGAATGGAAGATCAGCATCTTGTTAAGCAAGGAAAGCAAACCAAGCTGAGCAAAATAAAAAAAAATGATCTCTGCAATTAAGGAATTGTTTTCCAAGGCTTTATTCTCTTTCCACTGTACCATGCAGTAGGTCACCTGCCTTAGACACTTGCTGGCCTTGTGTTGTTGTTTCTCATAGCCTGCTTGTCTTGGGAGTTACTTCTTACAAAGTTCCAGATATTGGCAGTTGGTCTATATTCAAAATGTACTTAATCACCTTCAGGATAACTCTGCCAAATAAAAAACCTTAGAAGTTGGCTTAAAAATGTACCACACTAACCCTAACCCTAACCCTAACCCTAACCCTAACCCTAACCCTAATAAATTGAATTGAAAGCTAAAATAAAACAATTTTATTACAATTCTGTCCTTGTTTTAAACTCATATCTTCCCAAAAGAAGGAAAGTATCCCAATTCCAGTTTAATGGACAATACTTTGAAGAAGCTCATTCATAAAGAAGACTTATTACCCTCAAGTCTTGCTGACTCTTTGTACAGTGAATTTTAATCTTAGCATCTGTAATATACACTATGAAGGAAAATTATGGTTCTCTGAAATGAAGCCTCCAATTTTAAGCAGCCCTTGAGGAATTTTCTTATCTTGGGTTTAGACTATTCAGATATTTCAATATGTGGCATATTTGGTAAGAAGCGTATTTCACAGTGAAATTCTAATACACATTCTTTAGGAGTAAGACCATTTTGCCATTAAAATACAATTTTATCTTCTCCCCTATTGGCAAATCTGCATTAACTCCCCAAATGTGCTCTTATATATCTTAGTATTTTTAATGGGAAAATGGTAATGTAGAAATCTCAATTTGGAAATGAGATATATGGTTCATTCAGAAAAAAAAAATCAGTTCATGTGAGTAATGGAATAGAAGAAATGTACAATATCAGAGATGATTTTGATTTTCATTAATGTGGCCATTACATCAAAAACATGGTTTTATTACTTCTCTTCCTTGTTTTCTCTTCTGCTTTAAAATTGAAGTGTCTGTGTTATTAAAGCTTTGCTTTAAATTACAAGGTACAGGTCAGTTTCTAAACAAAACAAAACAAATAAAATAGAATAGAATACAAGGACTGATGGTCAGGCCAGGGTTTTGAAATTTAATTACTATACTAAAACAAGAATATGGTGTGGAAGTACCATTGACTATGTCAGTGTTTCAGTCTATTTGAAGCAATTCATTTCAAGTGTGTCATTAGGCCATTGTGTGTCATAAATTATTTCAATTTTTAAAAATTTCAAGTATTATTTCCATTTTCTATGATTATGAAGGAAAGAAGTTATGACAGAAGTACTCCATTGATATACTCTTGGGAAAATGGATATTGTAAACAATCTACAATAGTTTATCCAAGGAAATTGGTTTTCTATAAACCCCACTTCTGGTTGATATTAATGAAGACAGTGCAGAGTGAATTGTAAGGTTCTGTCTTTTAAATTTAGATCTATTTCCACATAATCTTTTAGTCAGCATTTCTGACTGTCCTTATTTGGCTGTAACATGCAGATAACATGATTTGCAAACAGTGAGGTCTTGGGTAAACTGACTACATCAATGTTTCATGTTCATTCTTTGCCCTTCCTTGTAGCTGTAGCTTTCTGTATGAGAAGTTACATAAAGCTCAATACCTCATCAAAATATGAGAAACCAATATCTAGATTTTTTTTCACTAAAGTCACAGTTGTTTTCAGGTATTGACCCTGTCTGTGTCTACATCACTAGAAAGCCAGTTACGAACTACATTCATTTTCACTTTTCTTGCTGATCACAGGTACTATAGTTTAAATGAATATATCTATTATATATTTGCTATCTTTCCTCATTAGAAAGTGGTACTTCAGAGACAGATTTCTGACATGAAGGTGAGCCTTCCTAAATGGAATTTGTGTCTTTACAAGAACCACTTAAGAGAGGCCTTTTGTCACTTCTACCATATGAGCTTAGAGTAAAATGCAATATGGCTTTCTCAGCTGATATTAATTCTACTGGTGAATTTATCCCTGACTTCCTCACATCTGGACTATTAGAAATCCATGTCTCCTATTGATAAACTTGTAAGTTTATGGGTTATATGTTACAGCAGCTGAAACATTCTAAGGTAATATGAATTTGATTAACTCCTACTTACTTGAACCTGGGAGTAAAGGATTATAGTCTCAAAGAAGAAACCAGAGGAAGAAGTAGCTCAGCATTGTGGTGCTGTTTCTATGTTAAAGTGCCCTAAAGAAGCTTCTTTTGGGAGGCCAAATACTCACGACTTCAGTGATACTGACTTTGTAGAAGCTCTGCTGGTTGGGTCACTCCACTCTGAATAGAAAGGACACAAAATTACTGTTCATGTTTCTATTGTAAACAAGTATTCAGAATGAAATTACTTTAAAAACATGCAGCCCATCCAGCTAATTTCACAACCTTCTGTCATAATAATAGAAGAAAAATAGGAACTAGAACAGTAAATCAACAACTAAACTTTTGATATCATTTATTAGTCCATGTTTTAATAATGATAAGCAGAAAGAGGAGAAAAAAAGGAAGTGGGAATAAGGATGATCGGTATATAAGAAAGCATAAAAAAAATGAAACAAACCCACTTACTGTGTAAGGTAAATCCAGGAGTTAGATGCTGAGATTCCTGTAAGGGAAAACATACAATACAGACATCACTAAAATGATATGGAGGTGAGGGTAATTATCTGTTATTGATGATGACATAATCTTCTTAATGTTTATAAATAAGAAATCAGTGTTAACAATTATATTAGCTAAACTTCTATGGGAATCTGTATTTGTAGCTACTAAACAAAGTTACTGCCACAAGTTTAAAAAATATGTCACAACTTGTTATAGTTAAAAGTAAGAATTATGTTTATTTGGACCTGTGTCCCATGTGAGAACAAATGATCCATATGTGTAAAATATATAATTTATTAGTTAGCTAAGAAATGATGCCTCTAAGAAAGTCAAGGATACTTGGTTCAACTAAACACATTACTACAGTTTTTGAAAAAGTGTAAACATAATTGTAAATAATAAAAATGTCAAGTTTCTCCCTTCTTTAAAAAAGCCCAACACTTTTTAAATGTGCAAGTTTTAGCTTAGTTCAACTGTGGTATTCATAAAACTTAGTTACAAGTCTGTTGAGGTAGAGGAATTAATTTGAATTATGCTAATGGACTATATTATCTAAAGTGTTTAGATTTTATTTGAAAAGCACCCTTCACAAAATTTATTCAATGTTTTGAAAAATCTAGACTTGCACTTAGGAGTATTGCTGGGCGAGTGGCACACCTGTGCAGATCTTAACAAATTTGGAGGCAAAAGCAATGCAGGCATACTCAGGAATGGTTTGAAAGAGAATGTCCCCTATGGTCTCTGACATTTGAATACTTTCCCTCAGTTTCTGATGCTCTTTTGGTTGGTTTAGTAGGTATATGACCTTGCTGGAGGAAGTATGTCACTGGGGATATACTTTGAGGTTTCAAACTCATGTGCTTTTACCAGTTCACTCTTTAATACTGAAGATAAGAGCTGTTTCATCTTTCATACCTGCCTGCTGCCATATTTCCTTGCCATTATGGAGATAGGTTTTTATTCCTCTGGGACCATAAGCTCAAATAGAACCTTCCTTTTATAAGTTACATTGGTCATGATAATTTTATTACAGAAAGAAAAGTAACAAACACAAGAGGTGATACACAGTCATGGGGATGCAGTAGAGAACATACAAGTATTAAAGAACAAAACTAAGGGCAGTTAACTCAAGCAAGGCCCTAGCTTCCATCATCAGCACTACAAAGAAAGTAAATATAAAATTGGCTTTATCAGAGTCATTGCTATGAATAATGTATTCATTAGGGTGAATTTTATACTACAAAGAAGAAAATATATCATGGCATAATTGTCTTTAAACAATAATCAGAGAACCATATGACTGATCTGCACTTTATCTGAAAGTGAAGTTTTCAGTTTGTTTATTGTTCCTGTTTCACAAGAGGTTTGACTTTTGTGATTATCACTCTAGAAAACTAAAATTAACTCAGCAAGTAGTAGGAAAACCCTCTAAGCTAAAGATTGTCACTAACCTATGCTTAAAGTTACTGCTCAAAGGCTGCTAAAACTAATAGTGACCTACCTTTTAAATATTTTTATTTGGTACTGTAAACCTTGACAAAAAGCCCTTAGAAGAGGGCTCAGTATTGTTTAGAAACTGATATATCACCAAAGAAAATTCTAAATATTTATGACTATACCCATAGACAAATGCTATCCTCACCCATGTTTAATTGTGGAAGCTTGTATTTGCAGTGAATGGAGGTTCATACAGAGTCATGGCTTCCCAAGATGCTTAGAATATATAACAGCTGAATATTTAGCCTTCAATAAGACATTTATGCCACTTAAGGTACAGGAAACACTGTGGAAGAGAATAAAATACTGTAAGAGCCAGAAGATAGGGCAAAGACTGTGAAATGCTGTTATAAAGATACAACACAGCCATTGCAAACAATCAAATAGCAGCTATGGTTGCCTGCACTGTCCTGCACAAAACAGGTCTGTCAAAAGCCAATTGTGGGTTTAAAAGGGGCTCATGAAACTTGCCATTTCCTATAGAAGTATGGAAATCTGATGGATTCTGGGGGAGGGATAGTCATTGCCTTCACTTGTGAATCAAATGATGAACCAACAAGGATCCAAGGAATAGCTCTTAAACCTCTGACTACATAATTGTTCTTAGTTAAGATTACTGGGTCACAAATAAAAAGATATGGATTTAGGAAAAGGATCTGTAGGAAGGATCTGTTAGAGGGCTTTTGATAGATATGGAAGAAAGATAAAAGAGTTGAGAAGCCTGGTGAGAGTAAGTACAATGTAGTATACATACATAGACATTAAATTGTATAAAACAAGTTTGATCAAAGGAAAGGAAAAATAATGCAACATAAAGTTAAAAATTGTTACTATGTTCTGATCATAGGTTTTATCATTACATTTTTATGCATATTTATCATTATACCTTTTCCATATTTACCTCCTCATTTCTCTATTTTGTCTCTCTGTCACTAGAACACTAGCTGCCCTTTGATGAAAAGTCACTAAAACATTGAATAATCAGATTCTTTCCCTTAGGAAATTATAGATGGCAAGGAAAAGAATTTTATTTATAGAAGTCATATCACTGGTAAAGATCAATGAGATGTGAAAATTAACAGCACAAGAGTTTATAGAAAATGGCACAGAGTAGTCAGAACTCAAAGAAAGCACACAAGTCTGTGGCTGTTTAATGGGGAGAAAAGCATTATTCTTATCTGTCTTCTTATCTCTTGAGGGCACAGTTTTAGCATATTGTACCATTACAGCACAATAAAATAGTTGATGCAGATAATAGTATCACTTATGAAGAGACACTAAAGAATGTTTAATATAACCTTCTAAAGATGATAGAAAAATATTAATCACACTTAACATAATTTTCATCAAGTGAATTCTCTGAAATTATCCAAGAATTTCAATTACTAGGAATGCTGAACTAAGCCATATTGAGACCTTGGGACCTCCTGCCCTTGCTGGGGAAGAGATAAAGAGATGTGGAGAAGAGAGAGTGACTGGAAGGGGTGGGAGGGGGAAGGGAGCTTGAACAAGAATATACATGGATTAAAATATGACTTTATTCATAATAAAATAGATAAATAAGTTTACTATTGAAAGGAAAAATGACTTTACTAGATACATAAAATGAGTTGCTAACCATTTGTGTCAACTTAACTTTAAACAAGTATTTCCGTCAGCTTTTTCTCTAAAAGATTGTATTACAAAGATGTAGGGCAAGTTTAGACTTATATACTTTCAAGAAATTAAACACAGTTTCCAAAAGTCAGTCAAAACAAACAACAGATGGAAGAGCAAAACACGGGGTCTTTGTATTTGTCATGTAAACTTTTGTAAAAAAATTATCTTTATACTCAAACAATTAGTTATTTCAGTGTACCAATGCAGTGATGCATGAAGCAAATAGGAGAATGAAGTCATTTGCCAATTTTGTGTAATTGATGTTATATATTCTTGATATTGGTTTAATGCTAATCTGCATAAATCATTTTTAAACAACATATACAAATAAGGAAAACCCTTTTATATGCTGCCAAAGTTACTATGATTAAATATACATACCTAACTATATATATTATGGTCCTAAAAAAATATGTTCATACAATAATTGTTATTGCCTGAGGTATTTAAAAAAGTCACCAGACATGAAACTTAGTATTTCTTGCACGGAAATATCATATATGGCAGTACATAACAAAGCCAATATGTATTAATAAACTCATGCAAGGCTCTCTTAATCACTTTGATGACAATAATGTGATCAGAAACATCTAGATTTTATGGTGTCATCTAACTTTTCTTTAAAGTGCTATGGTCTTTAATGATGATAAACATATGGTCTTTATCATCATTGATCACTTTTGTCATTATAGTATAAACAGCTGTGCCTGTGTTCCAAAAATGATTGATTTTTTTAGACATATTGATACTAATAATGTGTTAGTTTTCTTTTGCTTTAGCATTTTAATATGCAAAGAAACAAGTGAATTCAGTACCATCTTTGTTCTGGGGGCTACTTGCCTTTGGCAACTTTCTTCTAAGGATAGTTTGCAATTTTGGTTCAACTTAGTATATGTTTATTCCTATCTTTGTGGGAAATTACATTTTCTATAAGAAATAGAGAATTTTAAGGTTGTGATTGATAAGCAAACTTAAGTTGACAATTTTTAAATGTGTTCTTTGTAAGTTTATAGATTCATAAATCATTTGGCTTGAAAATTATACACACAGAGGAAAGAGACAGACAGTCACACACACACACACACACACACACACACACAGAGAGAGAGAGAGAGAGAGAGAGAGAGAGAGAGAGAGAGAGAGAAAGAGAGAGGTACAGATAAGGAAAATGAAGCTTAGAGTAAATTCAAAAAGACAAAGCAGCATTAAAATGGAAGAGTTAAATTAAAGGTATCCAGGATTATAGTTCTTTCCTCAGAATGATCTCTGTCGTAGCATTTTAAAATTTTATTTATTTTAAAATATGTTCTCAGAGCGTAGTATCACCTAATTCTGGTACAAGCACAGAAAAAAGGGTGATCAGCTATCTTAGGCATATTGACTGGACATAGCCAGTATAACAAAGATGTTATACTTTGAAATAGGGCATATGTAATGTGAGGTAGTTTGATCCCTAGTCTCAGAACATCTAGATCTCTTAACTAGTTTTCTAAGTTATTAATGGGAGCTCTGGAGAACCTTACTTACCAACTATGCCCCTCAGTTTTCTTCTCTATAATTTACACATAATCAAATTACCAGAATCTCTGGGTTGTAGTAAGGATTGAATCATTTATTCTAAATAAAGTGTTTACATGAAGTTGAGACTAAAGAAAAGGATGGCAAGTGTAGGATGACCTATGGGGTGTGGGGAGTATGGATGCAAGAATGAATGTCACATGCCCAGACTAGGACAGTGAGGTTTACTGTTTAATTTTGATTACAGTTAAAAGGAATGGGGCTAGTGAAACAGTTTTTAAATGACAGTATATTGTCAAAATCATGAACATAAAATCTAAAAAATATGGTTGACCTTTTATCTTTTATAAATAAGAACAAACTACTTGCAAAGCTCCAAGGTCATTTCACAGTAATGTGCTCACTTCTCAAGAGTTGTAATTGGCCCTCTGAAATCTCTAATCCAAACACTTCAGTACTTATTATACCAGTATGGGTCAAACCACCTTTAGTCTTCTCTGTTGTTGTTATGCAAAGCTTCTGCAAGCACTGTTCTGTTGTGTCCTTTGCCACTACTCAGATTCCTAATCATTCTCTAAATGTTATCATCTCTATGATGACTACTTCCTCAACTCTGCATGGACTTTGAGGTCTCAGGTGCTCAAGGAAGGCCTAATGTAGCAGTCTCACTCTGATGCCTGTGGATCAAGATGTAGAACTCTCAGCTCCTTCTCCAGCATCATGTCTACCTGCATGCTGCTGTACTTCTCATCATGAGGATAATGAACTAAATCTCCAAATCCGTAAGCCAGCTTTAATTAAATGTTTTTCTTTATAAGAGTTGCATGGGTCATGGTGTCTTCACATAGTAATAGAAACCCTAAGACAGAAGTTGGTACTAGGAACAGGAGTATTGCTGTGATAGGCCTCATTATGCTTTTCTTTGGAAGGAATATGGACTTTGGGACTATGGATCAGAAAAAGCAGTTGAAAGTTTTAAGGGGAGTCTTAGTAGACCATCCTAGAAGGAACATGAAAGGCAGTGGCTTTGAGGGTGATATAACTGTGGGGACCTAGCTCAAGAAGTTTCAGAGGAGAAGAATGTTAGTATTTGATCTTGAGCCCAGATTTCTGATATTTTGGGAAAAATAACTGACTGTTTTTTTTTTTTCATTTTACAAATAGCCTGCCTGAGGCTAAAGTGAAAAGGTTTGGATTAATTACATTGGCAGAAGAAATTTCAAAACAGCCTAGTATAGACTCCATTATGTGGTTACTAATATTTACTTTCATGAAGATTTATAATGAAAAGAAGCAAGCTGAGCAAGTAAAAATAAAAAAAAATACAGATTGAGAACAAAAGGAGCACCAGAGAGAGGAATGGAGCTAGGTCCTATGTTCAAGGGGATACACAGAATAAAGAAAAGCTGTATGTTAGCTCCCAACTTGTGAAAAAAAAAATAAAGAAAAGCTTAGAGACAGATGTGATGGTGCATACCTTGGATACCAGTACTCAAATGGGCAGAGGCTGGTGGATATCTAAATTCAAGGTCATCCTGGTCTACAGAGTACTTCCAGGATAACCAATTCTAGATAGTGAAGGAAACCATTAAAAACAGAGAGCTAGTGAAGGTGCAGTTTTACTGGGGGGGCATATTCAGCTCAGCAAGGAGCAAAACTTGGCACCTTCAACCATATGATTCTGGCTTTTGAGTCAAGGACAGAAGAAAAGGGTTATGGAAATCTAAGAAAAGCTGCTAAGGCCAAGCATGTGCCAGGGGTATTCCTCCATGGAGACTCGGAGAGGCTGTTGTGTAAGGCTGTGAAAAGGAAGCCTGGATTGCCTTGGAGAATCAAAATTTTGGAGATGACAGAACTGTGGGATAGCTGCCAAAGAAAAGTTGTGAACAGGGAGTGGAACCAGACCAAGAAAAAGAAATACGTTGTAGTCAACAAAGATGAAAGAAGCTGGAGATCTGAAGAGCAATTTGACATCAGATAAGGATATGTAGAGTTTGGAATTTGCCCAGCTGAGTTTTGGTCTTGCTTTGGTCCAGTATTTCCTTACTATGCTTCTTTTTCCAACTTTCAAAATAGTAATGTATGTCCTGCACCATTATATATAGGCAGTATGTGATCTGTTTATAGGGTATTACAGTTAAGAGACTGAATAAAACTCAGAAGAGACTTTGTTAAACATTGTTGAATCTGTGATAGACTGTGGAGACTTTTTAAGATGAACTTAATGCATTTTACATTGTGAGATGGCTATAAGTATATGGAGGCCAGGGAGTGGAATGTGGTGGTTTGAATAGGAATGGATTCATAGATTCATGTGTTTGAAAGTTTGGCTCATAGGGAGTAGCACTATTAGGATGCATGGCAGTATTAGAGGAAGTATGTGTCACTATGGGGATAGGTTTTGCAGTCTCATACGCTGAAATTATACTCAGTATACAAAAATCTCCTTCTGTTGCCTGCAGATAAAGATGTAGAACTCTCAGATGAAGAACTTCTCTAGCACCATGTCTGCTTGCATACTGTCATGCTTTTCAATGTGACAATAATAGACTAAACCTCTGAACTATAAGACAGACCCAAATAATTGTTTTCCTTTGTATGAGTTGCCTTGGCCATGGTCTCTTTTCACAGCAATAGCAACTCTAAGATAAGTCCTAACTTTAAGTGCACTTTGTATCATTAGTAAATAATTTGTGAATAAATAAATCATGATATGATAAAGAAAGGAGTGATAAAAGGAACAAATATTCTTTGATTTGTTTTAGTGTAGCCATATATTTTTCTTTCTTTAATTGAAAATAGGTTCTTTTCTCATTCAATATATCTTGATTACATTTTCTCCTCCTTCTACTCCCAGTTTCATCCAACTTCCCTCTCTTCTGGATCCACTCCCTTTCTGTCTCTCATTAGAAAAGAACAGGCTTCTATAAGATACCAACCAAGCATGACAAAATAAAATATACAATAAAAAATAACTTGCCCATCCTGTTTCCTTATGTTCTCATCCTCCAACTCTTCCCTTCTATTGCCACCCACATAGCCACTGGTTTACTCAGGAGATCTCTTCCATTTCTTCTTCCCAGAACCGTGCATTTATCCTGGTGGTCCTCCTTTTTATCTAGCTTCTCTGTAGTTGTGGATTGTAGTCTGGTTATTCTTTGTTTTACATCTGATAACAGTGAGTACATTCTGTGTTTGTATTGCTGAGTCTGAGTTACCTCACTAAGGATAATATTTTCTAGTTCCATCCATTTGTCTACAAAATTCTTGATGTCATTTTATTTTATTGCTATGTAATAAATACTCTATTGTGCATATGTACCACATTTTCCTTACCCATTCTTTGATTGAAGGGCATCTAGGTTGTCTCCAGGTTCTGGGTATTAAAAATAATGCTGCTATGAACATAGTTGAGTTAGTGTCCTTGTAGAATGATTGAGCATCCTTTGGGTATATGCCCATTATTTCCCAATTTTCTGAGAAGTTGCTATACTGATTATCAAAGTGGCTGTAAAAGTTTGCTCTCCTACCAACAGTGACGGAGTGTTCCTCTTGCTCCATATCCTTCCCAACTTATATAAGATGCCATCAGTAGTTTTTATCTTAGCCATTCTCATGGGTTTAATCAGTGGGCTCAGGATATATGCATAGTGCATGATCTGGCTTTTTAGAGCCCATTACCCATGATGAGATACCTTGCACAGCATTGATGTAAGGGGAGGGCCCTAGATCTGTCTCAATGGAATGTTCCAGGCTTTGATGACTCCCCATGGCAGAATTAATCTTTCAGAGGAAGTAATGGGGAGTAGGTAAGTATGGGGGAAGTAAGACTGGGGAGGATCAGCAGGAGGAATGAGACAAAGATCTGTGGTTAGAATGTAAAATGCATTAAAAATTTATTTTTAAAATCCCATATCACATTGATGTTGGACAAGGCAAACCAACAGAAGGAAAAGGGTCAAAAGAAGGCACAATAGAGACTGATTTGGTAACACCTTTAGGAGTTCCATAAAAATAATAGACTGAGAGCTATAATATATATACACAGAACCTTGTATATACCCTTGCAAGCTCTGTGCTTGCTGCTTCAGTCTTTGTGAGTTTATTTGAGCTTTGCTCAGTTGATTTAAAGGGCCTTATTCTTCTGGTGTCCTTCATCCCTCTGGCTCTTACACTCTTTCTGCCTCTTCTTCTGTGGTCTTCGCTGAAGAGTATTTGATAGGGACATCCCATTTACGGCTGAGTGTTCCAAGGTCTCTCTCTTTCTGTACAATGTCTGAGAAAAGCCACATTTTTTAAGGGACATTAAAAACAAATTGATGGTTGTAAATTGTTATGGGAAACAAAAAAAAACAAAAACAAAAACAAAAAACCACAAAGCTATATTCAATGCTTGACAATATAACCTTAGAAGAAAAGCTTCTGCTTGTGTGGTATCTTGATGTTTAAGGATCAGTCTACAAGTAAGCAGGAACTAGAAGGTTATATAGAAATGTAAAAACTTAGTGACCAGACTGAAAACTGAAGCTTTTCTTAAATTTAAATCAAGTGGTAGATTATTTATCTGATATTCATAAGGACATTATTCTCTGATTTCTTAGCTCTGAGAATAATTTCCTTGGGCAAAGACGGGTCCCAGGTACTGAGATATGTTTGCTGATATCTGTGCATATGTTGTTTTAAAGATACTTTTTAAAATAAAATTAAGTTTTGGTACCATTGAAATCAGATTTCTTTAAGGCACCAGAAAACTAATGGTATTTTATCCATCACAAATTCAAGTAGATTAGTATAATGGAGGTAAAGGAGAATAGGGGAATAAAACTAACCTGTTCTGAGGCAGAAAATGTGTTCTTATTGGAGATTTCAGGAATGTGTGTGTCAATGAGAAGCTGGCTCCAAAAGGGTCATGCTCTGATGAGGAGATAACTTAGAAAATTATTTCCATTTCAGGCACACTTGACAAAATGTAGACGATTTGTCAAAAAAAAAAAAAAACCTG
>PVIH01017759.1:0-10906 GCA_004025045.1 Sigmodon hispidus | reverse complement strand
TCAACTCTTCTTATAAAGTTCCAGCCCTCAGTTCTGTCACAATTTGACAGGACTCCCAATGCAGGACTCCTAACTGCCTAACTGCCTGGAGGCTTTTATATGAGGTACTATCTGTTAGCTCCAGGAAGTTTACCACCTCACCAGATTTAATCTGAAATACTTGTCTTCTACTGATGCAACCTAACAAGTAGGGACAATATGATGTGCATTCTCTTTTAGTGTCTGCAGATATGAGGCAGCTAAACAGTATTCCTTAATTCACAGAGAAGGTTACTATGAAATTGCTGGCTTGGGTCTTCCATGCCAAATATACACTATATATGTAAGTTCACAGATACAATCAGAAAAGGCCCCACAGTCTACCAACTCTGTGTTATCAGCAGGCACACCTTCAAGGCTCTTTCACACACTCTTTGAAAAAGAAATGTTGTTCAAACCTTGCTCAAGTCTTTGGGCTCATAGGCAACATGTTTTACCCTAAAAACATGGTTAATTAAAGCACAATCTCATTATCCCAGCAACATGGAGATGATAAAGTTTATAAAGCAGGATAAAGTCATCATGTGTAGGACTCAACAAACTTATTCATATATAAACACCTGATACAAAAATCAATATAATGATGGAAATAAAGAATGGTGTTGGGGAGGGGGGACAAGGATCAAAGTCAGTAAATATAATTTTTACTAAACAAGTTACAAACGTTTTCTTTACAGTTATTTCAAGTAAGATAATTAGACATTTCAAAGTTGACATTAGTAGAAACTCTCACGTAGCACTAAAATATTTCTTTTTCTTCTTATTATTACCAAGTTCAAAAGGAGCCTTGATGTTTGAAGAGCTGCAATGCAAAGAGATATTGTGCAGCTTTATTTACATCAGCTCTGCTGAAGCAGAATTTGTTAGTATTATTCTCACAAGCACTGACACAGAATTTTCCCCAGCACTATTTAAAATGGTAAGTACATTAAACATGCATGCAAGATTTAGAAGGGATGCTTAACCTACTTAAAAGGTAAACTATTTCCAAGTGTTTTTGACTTGGGCAGTTGTATTCAGTCCATAACATTCTACAAATGAGAAATGCTTCTTATGTATGCATCAAAACTTGCCCAAAAGTAACTCTATGTGATGAGATTCAAGAAGAATTTTAATTACTTGATGTTTTTACCATACTCAATGATCTGTTTAGTGTGAATGTGGCTTTCTGATTACAGCTAGTCTCTAAAATACAATCATTTAAATTATGAAAGAAGATAACAGGAATAAGGAAGTGTTGTCAAAGTGTATATTTTTGCTAGTTGTGGAGTTTATTGTATAGAAGAGTAACATGCTATTATTAATAATATAGAGTAAACCAAATTTTGCTACTGTAGTACATAAGATGATGGCTATTTTGTTCATTTGTTTTAATTATTGCACAATGCAAATGTATTGTACAACATTGTATTATATTATATACAGACAACATTTCATTTGCCAAATAAAAATAAACAAATAAAAATAGTTCATATTTTTCCAAAATTGACTAAAGGGTAATAAGCCCTGTAGTGGGAAATCCAAAGCTAGGCAAGTAAACTGTGCTGGAGTGTTGAGCCAGGCGGGGCGTGGTCAACTGCAGGGAGTGACAAAAGAAGGACATGCTGGAAGAGGGAAGCTGATGGGCAGCTCTGGACAGGTGGTGTGCTGAGGAAGGGCCATCTGGTGGTGATCTCTCTGGCTCTCCACTTCTCCGCCGTTCTCCTAACTTTTCTCCTACTCTCTAAAAAACCCCTGTTCTATAAGTGATTTTCAAATATTAAACCTAATTTAGCATATATCTCATGGTGGGTTGATTACCATAATATCTGGCACTTACCAACATGGCGCTGACTCCACGGAGACCCACTGGGTTCCCCCAGCCACAGACCAGAGCAAGCGGCTGGTTAGGGTCTTGCCCCCAGACACAGTGCTAGTCTCTGGGTAGAGCTAGGGAGAGCAGTCAGTGAGCAGAAATCGGAGAGACCAGATCGAGGCAGTTCTGGTAGCACATGCCAGGTAGGATTTGTTGAAAGAAACAAAGACTGTCCCGGGAGAATCGCCACCTCATTTTGCACACCATTGCTGCTGCTGCTGATCACAACTGCGACATCATTACATCTGAGTAAGGTAATCCTTTTTCTTCTACAACATCTGACCAGATAAATGTTCAGAATTTTACCCACTTTTTCACAATGGTGATAGAGGATTATTTTCAGAATTATGCATTTGGAGGCTATCTCAACCCAGGAGTTCTTTTGCATTTTTGTGTGATAATATCCTTTATACCTACCTATTTTAAAGGATCCCAACATAGAGATGAAGATGTTCCCCATAGGGCGTGTGAGGCTAAGATGTCTAGCATGGATGAACATATTAAGACAATCCAGAAACTTGTTGCCTCCATAGAGGAGAGGTCTGCATTGGTTAGAGATGAATGCAGAGCCCATATTGATGAGACTTTTAGGAAACTTTATGAAAATTTTAAGAAACTGGATGAAAATTTTAGGAAACTGGATGAAAATTCTAGGAAACTGGAACAGAAGGTAGCAGAATGGGTAGATGTGGAGGCTGAGAGGATTTTTCACTCTATGAAATTGTCAGAGAGGTCATTTATAGAAGACTTTAAAACACTGGAAAAGACCATTACCAATAGGTTATAAGATCATGAAGCTTGCTTGGACATTTTAGAAAATGATTTTGAGGCAACATCTGCTCAAGACAACCCAGAGTCCCCTCTTAAAAGATGCTACTGTAGGGAAGGTTCTCTACCTAGAGTGGTTATGATGAGGGGACCAACACCCACTCCTCCAACTCTATTCCCAGTTGTGGCAGAGACCAAAAAACCACAATCATGTGGAAGGGCTTCAGACAATGTGGGATACAATTATGAACCTATACTCATGATGGATATAAAAATAATAAAGGAAGCCATAGTTACATATGGTGTACAATCATCTTTTGTGAAGCAATCAATAAATTCATGGTCAGCACAGAATCGGGTAATACCTAATGACTGGAAGAATTTAACAACTGCAGTGTTGAATGATGGCCAAAGCTTGTAGTGGAGGAATTAGGGAAGAGGCTAAAGCCTTGGAATCTTGAGATCAAAATGTGAATCTTACCATCTCCGAGGACCAAATCCTTGGGGAAGACTAGTTTGCTGATGTATCAGTTCAAGCTACTTATGATGACCATGCTCTGTTGCTGTGCCACACTGCTGCCCTAAATGCTTGGGAAAAGGTTTTAGACCCATGACAGACAATTGAGTCATATACTCAGATTAAACAAGGGCCAAAGGAGCCTTATACAGACTTTTTACAGAGGCTGACTCAGGCTGTAAATAGAGCAGTGTCAGATTCAGAAGTTCAGAAAAAATTGATACTCTCTTTGGACTTTGATAATGCTAATATGACATGTAAGAAATTGATCATGCAATTAAAGATCAGAGGTGCATCCATAGAAGAATGGATTCAACTTGCAATTAATGTTGAATATCTACACTCTGATGAAGAGAATTGGGTAGGACAAGCCATTGCTAATGTTAAAATGAGAAAGCATTATTTGTTTCAATTGTGGTAAGCCAGGCCATATAAAGAGATATTGTAGGCAAAGTATAGGCAAAGTATAAATGGGAATTCTTCCAATCCCAGGAGTGACTTAAACAAAAGGCCACTACCTCCTGGACTATGTAGGAGATGTAACAAAGGCAGACATTGGACAAATGAATGTGGATCTATAAGAGACAAAGATGGCAAGCTTTTACCATCAGGAAACATAACTCCCCAAGAGTTAGACCTCCAAGCCAAAAAGGTTCAGTCATATCCAGTCACAGTGGCAGAGCAGTGTTCTCAGGACAAGTAACAAATCCCAAGCCTGAAACAGTAGACCATCTAGCCATAGACAATAGATCGCCCTTACAAGAGAAGTTGATGGTATCCAGTAAACCAATAAAACATGTATTTTGGCAAAACTCCATAAATGAACAAAGACCAAAGTTAACCATAAGAATAGACAATATTTTTATGCAAGGTATAGTCGACACAGGAGCTGATGTTTTGATCATAACTCCACAGGTATGGCACCCCAGGTGGCCTCTGAAGGAGGTAGAAGTTCAATTTTAGGTATTGGGACATTGTCTCAGGTAAAACAGAGTTTGAGATGGCTCGAATGCATAGGACCTGAAGGACAGAGAGGAAAATTGAAGCCATACATGGCCAATATAGCAGTGAACTTATGGGATCATGACTTACTGCAACAATGGAACACTCAAATTAAGATCCCTCCAGTCTTAAATATCAACCAAAGACCCAATCATGGACTTGAAAGCAATACCTCAAGAGGGTACGTAAAACAGCCATCACTTATTCAGGTTGCACAACAATGCAGTCTAAAAGATACAAGCACCCCAAAGACACTCACAGCCCTGCCTTTGAAATGGTTGACAGAAAAACCTATTTGGGTCCAACAATGGCCTTTGACAGAGGAGAAATTGCTAGCCCTAGAACAATTAGTACAGGAGCAGTTACAAGCTCAGCATATTGAAGAATCAACCAGCCCATGGAATTCCCCCGTATTTGTGGTCAAGAAGATATCTGGGAAATGGAGAATGGTGACAGATTTAAGAGCAATTAATAAGGTTATTAAGCCCATGGGCACCTTACAGTCTGGTATGCCTTTACCTTCTTTACTACCTAAAGGATGGCCTATTATAGTTATTGATCTGAATGACTGTTTTTTACCATACCTCTACAAGAACAAGATAAAGAGAAGTTTGCTTTCACTGTACCTACTCTCAATAATGCACACCCAGTGAAAAGGTACCAATGGAGGGTCCTTCCACAAGGGATGTTGAATAGCCCCATCCTATTCCAATATTTTGTCCGACAACCATTAGAAGTGATACGCAAACAATTCCCATGATCCATCATTTACCATTATATGGATGATATATTGTTAGCAGACCCAGACATAAACACCTTAGAATGAGTATTTGAAGAATTGAAGAAGGTGTTGCCTGATTGGGGTCTTCACATTGCCCCTGAAAAGATACAAAGAGGGGATTCTATCAATTATTTGGGATAAAAATTGGCTTGCAAACAATTAGACCTCAGAAGGTACAACTTAAGAGGGACAGATTGAGGACACTTAATGTTTTTCAGCAGCTATTGGGGGATATTGTCCACATATGTCTGGTTATTAATATTAAAAACTATGAACTGGTTCATTTGTTCAAAACTTTAGATGGAAAAAGGATCTGAATAGTCCCAGGGATTTCTCTGCTGAAGGTGATAAAGAATTAGCATTGGTGGAAAAGAGATTACAAGAAGCGCATGTTAACTGTATAGAACCAGACCTTGACTGCATCCTGGTTATTTTGCCTTCTGAATATTCCCCTACAGGAGTCATAATGCAAAGAGAAAATATTATATTAGAATGGATATTTCTGACACATAGACCAAGTAAAAACTGAAAACATATATTGAAAAGATTTCAGATTTGATTTTCAAAGGCTTTGACAGTTGACTGGAAAGGATCCAGCAGAAATTTTTGAACCTTTGACCAATGAGGAAATTGATTGATTATGGGCAGACAATGAACCTTGGCAAAAGGCCTGTAGTGGTTTTCTGGGGGAGATTAATAATAAATGTCCCCAAAGCAATAGGATTCAGTTTATAAAAAAAACTAATTGGATTTTCCCCTGTGTGGTACAGGGTAAACCTATTTCTGGAGCTCCTACATTTTTTACTGATGCAAATAAAAAGGAAAGGCTGGCTATAAATCAGAAAACTTCAGTAAGCTGACAGAGTCCTTATGATTCTGTTCAGAAGACAGAACTGTATGCCATTTTTATGGTGTTATTGGATTTTACTGGACCTCCTTAACCTGATAACTGACTTTCATTATGCAGAAGGAGTTGTATTTCATATTGAAACTGCTGAATTCATTCCTGATGATACAGAATTAACCTTTTTGTTTGTACAGCTACAGAATATCATCAGAAATAGAACACATCCTATGTATATAACACATATCAGGGCTCATTCAGGCCTTCCTGGCCCTTTAGCACAGGGTAATGATGAGATTGATTGGTTATTAATAGGGAATGTGGTAGAAGCCTCAGAGTTTCACAAGAAGCATCATGTCAATAGCAAGGGATTGAAGAAGAGTTTTCCCATCACTTGGCATCAAGCCAAGGAAATTTTGCAAAAGTGTGACAAGTGTTCCCTTTACAATCAACCATCCTTACCTACTAGGAGTAATCCTAAGGGTACGAGGAGCAATGAGATTTGGCAGATGGATGTGTTTCACTTCCCAGAATTTGGTAAGATGAAATACATTCATCATACCATTGACACCTACTTAGGAATGCAGTGGGCTACTGCCCTGAGTTCTGAAAATGCTAATGCAGTACTCACTCATCTTCTGGAAGCCATGGCCATATTGGGAATTCCTGATGAAATTAAGACTGACAATGCTCCAGCATATGTTTCCCAGGAAATGAAGCAGATTTTTGGATATTATGAGATAAAGTACCTAACTGGAATACCACACAATCCCACTGGACAAGCAGTTGTGGAAAGATCCCATTGCACCTTGAAAGAGATGCTTCATAAACAGAAAGATGGTATGAATAAACCCAGGGAGAGATTACATAATGTCTTGTTGATATTAAACTTTCTTAATGCTGATGAAAAAGGAACTTCAGCTGTAGAGAAGCACTGAGTAAAAAAAAGGACTTCTGAGTTGAATCAACCTGTATATTTTAAGGATGTACTAACTTCAGAATGGAAACCAGAGCATGTGCTTCGTTGGAGTAGGAGTTTTGCTTTTGTTTCCATAGGAAAAGAGAAATATGGGTACCAACAAGACTGATAAAGAACCAAATAGAAAAGGAGAACCCACTTGAGGAGAAGGAGAAATGACTTGTCTACCAATAAGACAATTGGATATTTGGTAAGGAACATTCACTTAACTAAGGTGTGGCAGGGTCTTAATTTTGTTTTTACAGAAGAATGGATACAACCCTCTTCACAAAGCTAAAAAGATGCTGAATGCTCAGACTTTTGAACCATTAAAAGTACTACAGGGGATTATAAGGACACCTAACACTGACAGGCACTAAGGGTAATTTCTCTATTCTCATAACTATACATCTATATATAATAATTATGTATTTATATATATAAAGGTGGTCCTGGATTGGTAACAAAAAAGGTTGGCTTTGGAGGTGGAGCAAGTGGCTTTCTCTCTCTCTAAACCCAAGCGTATTGGTAAATAAAACCTTAGAGACTCTGTTTCACCTCAGAAAAGCCACGTGAAGTGGGACAGAAAATAGATGAAATATGTAAGGACCAATATTATCTCACTTTTGTTTTAAATCTTAAATCTTCTTTCTACATTTCTTACTCTCTTAATCTAAAAGTCTTGTCTGCACACAATTCTTTCTGATGGCTCAATATCTTCAGTTAATAGTATGCATTGGATTCCCCACTATAAAAGACAATTTCTCCTACCAGCACTCTCCAAGGCATCCAGAAGGAAGATGGGGCCCCCATCGAAAAAAAAAAAAAGAAAAAGAAAGAATAAGAAAGACCCTTGAGACAGAGAAAGAAGGAACCTGCTGTATGTCACTCAGTGATCACTTCTCAGGTATAAACCAATCAGGACAGTTGTAAGATAGTCTCATATCATATCTTTAACAAGAATTTCAGGTGAACTCACTTGGTACAATGAGAATGGTTATATACGCTATGGAATGGTTATATATATATATATATATGTTTATAGTTACTTCATTAGGACTTAACCATTGTTTAGTTTACAGGACCCCACAGAGATACCGTTGTCCACAGGCCAGCATGAAGCAAAGAACTAATGAAAGAACTACGACCCTTTCCTGATAAGTTGGTCATTCTAGGGAGACTATAAGATTAACTTATTACCTTATTAACTTATTAATAACTTATTACCTTATGAACTTATTAACTTATAACCATCACATCATTTTGATACGATGGTTATAAGTTAATCTTGGGTAGAGGATAGAATGATGTTATAGATGTAGAAATTTAAAAAAAAAGAGAGAAAGATGGAAAAGGGAATAGATAGGAGATCATTATTCTTGCAAACAACTATTAACCAAAGGATGAATGAAAAATGAATCGCCATGGTAGAAATGTTTGTATATTGATACAAATGGGAAATCAATCTATATGTTTGATTGAGATAATATATACTTTGAAGCAAAGCTGAATGTATAATTGCCTTAATTTGCATGTGTCTACCTCTGTTTAAAATATTTTGCACATTGATGTGTATTAAGTACATTGCCATTTCCATAATGCAATTTCTACCTCTAATTATTTATGCTAGTCATAACATTTGTTGGAATATATACACAAGTTGTTTTATATAACTCTGTTCAGATATTTTTTTTATATATAATGATGTATAGTCAGGATACTGTTGTCATTTGATACAAAATGTGTATTTTGGTCAATATTCATAAGATTGTTATACTTGAAATTATTTGGAGGACCTGTACACTCATTTTTGGAATGACAATTTTTACAATGTTAGCTTCACTTTCTTGGTTGATTGGGATTGCAGATTATGGTTACTCAGATTTGCCACCTAACAGTCAGGATACTCAGGCTTTTTGGAAACATGTTAGAATATACCCAATAGATAGGTGTCTTCAACCACTTCATAGACCGAGAGAATATGGCATTCAAGATTTTGTTATCTCGAATTTGGCCTTGAGAGACATGACAACTCCTGACATCACCGTTCCTTTCTCAAGGTGGTGTTGAACATCACAGACATCTTGCAAAGAGATTGTCTTGTTTGGTGAATAATGGCCTGAAGGGCAAAGGACGGCACTTGCCCTGACTGCTGTCAGCATGCTCTCTGTTTGATATGGACAAGCAGAATGAAGGATAGAGACTGCTGAAGCCTGTCTTGACAGGATAAGATGGTCTTACCAAAAAATACCCTGTTTCTATGGAGAGTTGTCAGATATCATAGGCCAGTAGCCACAAGGATGGTTGTACAGAGAAATGGTGGATGACTGTTCAGTTAATTAACTGTCGTTGTCTTCTCCTAAATTTTGGAAGTTACTTTATCATGCTTCCAACTTCAGGTATATATTTTCCTTCTCAGGTCTTGATGGTGTTGAAGACTGGATAGTTGAGGTTATTATTACTTCATATCTCAGCAAGGACACTCAGGTGTTAGAACTTTATTGTTCGAGATAAACAGCCTTGAAGCAATCCCTGTGCATTTCCTTGTATCAACATTTTAGACATTAAATTGCACCTTGTATCTGTTGTTTGTTAGTGGTAGTTTGACCTCACTTATGTTAGTACCTTTCTCTTCCCCAGACACTGCCTTATGATGATCCCTATAGTATGTAGTTCTAAGCTTAGTTTAGAACCTTCTTATTTAGATAGAAGGGGGAGATGTAGCAGGAAATCCAAAGCTATGCAAGTAAACTGCGCTGGAGTGTTGAGCCTGGTCGGGTGTGGTCAACTGGGGGGAGCAACGAAAGAAAGAAGCAGCGGAAGAGGGAAGCAGATGTGCTGCTCTGGACCAGTGGCGTGAGGAGTAAGAACTGTCAGGCGGTGATCGCTCTGGCTCTCCTCTTCTCCACCCTTCTACTAACTTTTCTCCTAGTCCCTAAACAACCCCTATACTGTAAGTGATTTTCAAATAATAAACCTTATTTAGCATATATCTCAGGGCGGGTTAATTACGGTAATGAAACCCTATCCTGGGAGAGAAGTATTAGCTCTTTTCATCAACTGGGGAAATCAAAGACATATTGTATCCCCTTTTCACTGTTTTTAAAGATGCCTTTGAGTTATGAATAGGTGTTCCAGGTACTGCAGATAATGAATTCACTTTTCACAAGTGTACCATCCACGTGTACTTCTCTATTTACTCCATATGCTCTGAGTCAGATTATGTTGAGATACAAGCGGAATATGCTAGCTTGCTGGACAATGCATAAAGAAGTACATATATCATGGGATTTTCAATTTGAGCTAATTCTTTGTATTTGAAAATGTGAAATTTCATTAAATAACACAAGGAGTGTATGTTACTACAGACACATTTGGTTACAGTGTGAGCAATGTAGTTCAAATACAATTTCCTGAAAGGATATCTTTGGTAAGAAACTTTAAAGCAAGCTTTTTCACTTCTCAGAATGAGTTAGACTCATAAGATGTCAAGCTCATAGCAGACTTTCCGTTGTTATTTACTTTGTAAACACTTGAAGTGTATGAATCCATTGTTCTCTTCTTGCTACTCCTGATATTAGAACTCAGATACACACTTATGTAAGTATATGTTGATCATTTGCTCATTCAGCACTTAGAGATGAGAACCTGCTCAGAAAATGTTGTGTATTTTCTGAGGAGCTGTGCTCAACACCAACCAACACTTTCTTTTAAAAATATTATATTCATGCATTCAAGATTTTCTTGGGTATCCCTAAAGGAGATTTTATTTACCTCTGGACTTTTTTGCTAATTCTGGAGGGAGAGACAAAGCATATATCCATTAGACCCCTAAAGTAATTAATGTTCTGAGAAATGAACTTATTTGCTGAAAATTCCATGATTACTTTCAATTGAAGTAACCCTAACCCTAACCCATTCCAAATACACATTAAACTAAGCATGCCTCCTCTTTGTAAGGTAGAGAATATTATTAAATAAAAAAAGATCTAGGTAATGATATTTCTCTTTTAACACTTGATAAAGAATGTATTTAACAAGTGATAGTACATTCTATGCCATTTTGAGAATGGGAGGAAAAATAATATCACAGCAAGACTTTAAAGGAAACATCACAACACACTCAAATTTCAACCACACAC